>JAANQP010000328.1:0-31509 GCA_011320165.1 Fusarium protoensiforme | reverse complement strand
AAGGTAAGCAAGCAAGCAAGCAAGCACCCCCAAAACCCAACGCACACACTGGCCAGAATTCAACCCAGGGGCCCCCCAGCCCTGACCACGACGCATCACCGCCTCTTCATCTGGGGAGATGTATTTCGCCGCTTCAAACGGCGACGCGACTGAATATATTGCCCCCAAGATAACACTAACAAGAGTGCTAACATAGATTCATTAGGCTAAAGATCTCGCAGCCAAGGATCGCAATGGCACCTCAGATCCCGTGAGCTACCCCTCCCCCTCCATCCCAACATGGGCTTTTTCTCGATTCTAACATGACTTTCCCCCTTAGTACATTGTCGTCTCCCTCGGCGAAGCTCGCATCGTAACCCACGACGTGCCCAAGACGCTCAACCCAGAATGGAACGTTACCGAAGAGATTCCCCTCACCTCGAGCCAGAACCTCGTCCTGGATATCATCTGCTGGGACAAGGACCGCTTCGGCAAGGATTACATGGGCGAGTTTGCCCTCGCCCTCGAGGAGATCTTCAACAGTGAACACATGGAACCGGAGCCTCGCTGGTACCCCCTCAAGAGCAAACGACCCGGCAAGAAGACGAGTGTCGTCTCCGGTGAGGTCCAGCTGCAGTTCTCCCTCTTCGACGCGACCAATCCCGCCGCGACACCCCAGCAGATTCTCGAAAAGTTCAACATCCTCGTGGGCGCCGGCCCTGGTGGCTCTCGCAACATCACTCCCTCCATGACCCCCAACCTTGCCCCGACGACCATTCCCCGATCTACCCCTGCCGCACAGGACAGCCCCAGCGACGATGACGATGACGATGAGGACGAAGATGAGGAGGACGAGGATGACGAGGGCGACGACCAAGATCCCACCAAGCGCAAGCGGAGACTCCGTATCCGAGGACTCAAGAAGAAGCGGCGCAACAATCCCTACGCGTTCGCCAGCAATGGCTCCGACGTTGTGGGAATCATCTACCTCGAGGTTGTCAAGATCACAGATCTGCCTCCCGAGTCCAACTTGACCCGCACCAGCTTCGACATGGATCCTTTCGTTGTGACGTCTCTGGGAAAGAAGACGTACCGCACTCGACGAGTCCGCCACAACCTCAACCCTGTCTTTAACGAGAAGATGCTTTTCCACATCCAGGGCCACGAGCAGCAGTACTCGTTTGCCTTCACCGTCATTGATCATGACAAGTACTCGGGCAATGACTTTATCGCCTCGTGTAATCTGCCAGTGAAGGAGCTGATCGAGAAGGCTCCCAAGGCAAACCCAGAGACTGGCCTCTACGATGTCCGAGTGCCTGACCAGGCTACGGCGCCCGCTTCGCGATCACGCTTCAAGAAGCTTGCCGTGTCGCGCTCGTCGTCATCGCAGAGCCTGAGCAAGATGATCCGACCCCCGATCAGCAAGAATGCATCGAGCACTAGTACTACATCGATTGACCCGGCTACAACGCCCTCGGCCACCAGCCGCAACCTGCTGGCACCAGGCGATGCCGTGTCCAGCACGGGAGCTGACAGCGACACGAGCCAAGAGAACGGTGATCCCGACTTCAAGGACTACACTGTCCCCCTCAAGATGAAGAACCTGGACAAGTGGGAGAGCAAGCACAACCCCGTGCTCTATCTCCGCGCCAAGTACATGCCATATGATGCGCTCCGGCAGCAGTTCTGGAGAGCCATGCTCCGGCAATACGACGCAGACGAGAGTGGACAGATTAGCAGAATCGAGCTGACAACGATGCTCGAGTCTCTGGGCTCCACGCTGAGTGAGGCCACCATCGACAGCTTCTACCAGCGTTTCCCGCACAGGGACGCTGACAATGACGAAAACTGGGAACTCACAATGGACGAGGTGGTCATCTGCCTGGAGGATCAGCTAGAGCCCAAGAGGAGATCATCGGGCACTGTGGGCGACAAGCTCAAGAGCCTCGTTCCTGAGATGAAGAACCTCCTCCACGTGCCGGGCCACGGCAACAACGGCGGCTCCGAGAGCTCCAGCGTCCTGGAACTGGAGCCGCCCTCAGGCACGCAAACTCCCTCGTCGGTTACCAATGTCCCTGCGCTCAGGACCCCTGCCGACGAGGATGGCGATCCTCTGGACAAGTCGGACAGTGACGACCGTAGTGATGAGCATGTCGTTGAGATCCGAGAATGCCCCATCTGCCACCAGCCGCGACTCAACAAGCGAAAGGATGCCGACATCATCACTCACATTGCGACTTGCGCGAGCCAGGATTGGAGACAGGTCAACAGCGTCCTGGTTGGCGGCTTCGTGACGGCGAGCCAGGCGCAGCGCAAGTGGTACTCCAAGGTCATCACCAAGATCTCGTACGGTGGATACAAGCTGGGCGCCAACTCGGCCAACATTCTGGTGCAGGATCGACTTACGGGTCAGATCAACGAGGAGAAGATGAGCATCTACGTGAGGCTCGGCATTCGTCTGCTGTACAAGGGCCTCAAGTCTCGGGAAATGGAGAACAAGCGAAGTAAGTCTACGGTGGGACATTGACGAAGAATGTGCTAACATGAAAACAGTCCGAAAACTGCTCAAGAGCCTGAGTATCAAGCAGGGCAAGAAGTTTGATGATCCAGTCTCCAAGGAAGAGATCGAGAAGTTCATCGAGTTCCACGGCCTTGACATGTCGGAGGTGCTGCTGCCCCTGGATGAGTTCAAGAACTTCAACGAGTTCTTCTACCGTGCTCTCAAGCCCGGATCTCGCCCATGCTCTGCGCCTGATAACCCGAACATTATCGTGTCGCCCGCAGACTGCCGCAGTGTCGTCTTCAACAGCATCACGCAGGCGACCAAGATCTGGGTCAAGGGCCGCGAGTTTAACCTCAAGAGGCTCTTGGGCGATGCCTATCCGGAGGACGCAGCCCGTTACGAGGGCGGTGCGCTGGGTATCTTCCGACTGGCGCCGCAGGACTACCACCGCTTCCACATTCCTGTGGACGGTGTCATGGGCAAGCCCAAGACGATCGAGGGAGAGTACTACACGGTCAACCCCATGGCTATCCGATCGGCGCTCGACGTGTACGGCGAGAACGTGAGGGTTCTGGTGCCTATCGACAGCGAGAGGCACGGAAGAGTCATGGTGATCTGTGTGGGCGCCATGATGGTGGGCAGCACCGTCATCACTCGCAACGATGGTGACCAAGTCCATCGAGCAGAGGAGCTTGGCTACTTCAAGTTTGGTGGCAGCACAATACTTCTGCTATTTGAGCCTGGCCAGATGCAGTTCGATGATGACCTTGCGGACAATTCCAGCGGAGCGCTCGAGACTCTGGTAAGTTGATTTTGGGCATGAGGAAAGAGACAGAGATAGCTGACGTTGTCAACAGGTTCGTGTGGGCATGTCGATTGGACATTCGCCATCAGAGGGACAGTGGACTCCCGACATGCGCAAGGACGAGGAGAACATTACAGAAGCAGAGAAGAGAGATGCCAAGCGACGAATCCAGGGCAATGTGGCGTTGCAGGACTCGCCCGAGGGCAGCGGGGATGATAAGCCGCCGCACCGACCGACGACGGCGCCCACCATCAACACCATGGCCGCGTCGGCGATGTAGAGGCGGCGGCGACAAGGCAGACGGGAGCGATGTAAGCGGAGGAGCCGGCGGTGGAGACGGAGACGACGAAAGATACATTCAACATTGGCTAGGGCATGTAGAAGGCTATTATGGGCCGTTTGGGGCATCAACAGGACGGCCACTCGGTTAGGCGAGGTTGGGATATATTGATTGTGATGAGAAATGACGAGAACGAGAAGGGGTCGAGCAGCAGCAAGCACCAACAGCAGGCAGAGCTGGAAAGCGAAAGCGGAAACGAAACAAAGCAACAACAAGCAGCAAAGCAGCCATGTCTTTGTAAATACGTCTCATTGGGTGAAGCAGGTAGTATCGATATACGTACATGCAAGGGTTGGGTACGGTACAGGGACATGAAGTGAAGTGAGTTGTACTGTAGTATTGATTGTTGATTGTTGGGCCCACGTACGTGACAGTCGAAAGAGGATGGATTCCTGCCCCATCGTTTTCTAGAAGGAAGGGCTCGGTTCGGAAAGGGGAGAGAGTGAGAGGCTGACAGCAGTGTCAGATCGGGTCGAGTTCCCGAACCGAGCGAAGCAAACATGGTGGATGTTTTATGTGACGTGGGCATGAACATGAACGCCTTTGTTTGGTGGGCGTGGGGTTTAGGTTGAAAGACATGGGGAAACCTGTATCTACCTTTTTGCTTCTGGCTAAATTCATTCTTGATCCAGATTTCCCCCCATTGTTGCTCAACTGCCGTCGAGATGAGCCGGACGATGCTATTCACAAGGAGAGGTGAGAGTGAGCACGTGATGTGGGGACATGTGGGGACAGACTTCCCCCTTCCTAAAGAGGACATGTGGGGCAGGATTAGGATCAGGACCAGGATCGGCGGGCCCCGATCTTCCAGGGAATGGGAATGAGCAGATGGTCAGGCCACTGGGGCGGGCAGGAGCGAGGCACCGTTATCCGAGGGTCCATCGATTGGTTGTCAGTCTTTGGATACCTAGAGATTGGATTTTGGATGTGAGATGAGATTTGGGAGGGGGGGGAATCTTGGGAACAGACTTCACAGAGAAAGGAAGAGAGATGTTGTTTTTCTTGTTTGTTTGAAGATTGGATTTATGGTTATTGGTTTTGGGTATCTATCAGCAACAAATAACATGTGCTGGTGCTTGAGAAAAAAAACTCGAATAATAAAAAGAGGCCGTTGCAAGTTGTTGATTAGGTAGGTTTATTTCCGACTTTGTTCCAGTCCCAATCCCTAGCGCCCATTTGTGTGTGTGTGTGTGTACCTGTTGATCAGAGTGAAAATGATGCCATCGACGCTTGCGTGTCATGTTAACGTCCTTTTTCTCACACTCGGCGGGTCTCCCTCCTCCACGTCTGGAGTTGACAAGTGTCGTCATGTCACTCCGACGCGGGATGCCGTGATGTGATGTGCTCTTTTTTCGGAGCTGGCCTCTTTTCCCCCACAGGTTTTCTGGGCTGTTTTATGGTGGATATGTTGTTGTTGGGAATCTTTGGTCGTGTGCCGGGGGGGGATGCATGTTGGGCCCTCCAGTTTGTAGAAAGAATGCCCGGACAAAAGATGATGAAAGTGTGCGCCAGTTGCTAATCCCAGGAAAAAGAGAACTCGTCTAGCGAGTTGTATGAAACAGAAACAGAGTCAAAAGTCTAGTGACGACTGTTGGGGTTCCATTCTGATTCCGACGCGTTGGAGGGACGTCGCTCGGAGCGGATCTGGGCGGGAGGAGAAGGGGAGCGAGAGAAGGGGCGGATGAAGGACGGCGAGGGCTGAGAGCAGTTGGGCTCCGGCGAGGGCTGTCGGGTCTGACGCCAGGAGGCGTAGATTTGCTTGCAGAGGTGGGCGGTCATTGTGTAGGTCATGATGGCGGTTGAGTGTTGTTGTTGTAGGTGTTGTTGTTGTAGTGTAAGTGACAAGTAGTAGGTAGTCGTGTGACTAAGCTGGATGGATGGTTCAATGGTGTGGATGGTAAGAAAAGAAAGGTCAAGAAGGGAAAGCTGCTCCTTATTTATTAGATTCCCACGAGAGAGGCTCCTCTCAAGAGTTCCACTGACTGACACACACACACACACACCCGCCGTCAAAAGATGGGGGACGCCTAAAGAGAGGCACGCGGCGTGGGAGACCCCCTGGCCTGCAACTACAGTTTGAGAGTGGCAGTCCCCGTCGGTACCTGGAGTGGAACCTTCAGCCAGTCTGACTGTAGGCGTGTACCCGCTCTCAAGTCTTGTTCTGGGCTGTCTTTTGACCCGAGTCGAATGTCACGGCCCATCCGCGAACCGAGACCTTTTTCCTTCCAAGGGGGGCAGGAGAACCCGGAGGAGCTCCTCCCAGGGTGTCTCTAGCCAATCATGTTGACGACATTGTAATAATCAGCTGTGTGGCGGTGCGAAATCGCATGACCTTTTATCTGTGGCTGTGAGAGGCAACCAGACCTGGATTGTCAAAAATCCCCTGAAGGCCTGGACCTGAAAAGGACATCAGTCAGCAATGTTCCCAGCTCGAAAGCTAATAAGCCCATCAACACACACGCGCATCTGCAGGGAGCACAGACTATGCCAATCTACCTAAAATGTATGTCAGCTCCCAAAGCTCAACTAACTAACTGCAAGCAACGTCTCAGGTCACCATGATGGAACCACTCGATCGTTCGGGCGTGGGGGGTCTTTCTGAGGCTTGAGACGCTCTGGTGCACGATTTCCCTTTCAATCGTGAGAGGACCCATCTTTGATTATCTCTCATCGTAGGTTGCATCGCTGGGGAATCGACTGTTTGGAAATAATGTGGCTGAGACATGGGTACACGTGACAGACACCTCTCTCTGCACACCACCTTTCTTCCTAAAATATCCCCCGGCTGGCCCCGCACTCGATCAGATCAGCCCTGTCAACTCTGGGCTGAACATGACCTCAACACCATCACCATCGTGGCAGTTGACGCCGGCGCTAGCCTGATTCTTCAACACCTAACCACCTTCCAGATTATTCTAGCTACTCTTCGTGAAAGAGAGTATAGTCTATCTCCTCAAGGACCCATTGCTGTCCTTGTCAGTTATGACATCTACTTACTCTGAATCAACCACCATCTCGGCACTTGACATTGTACCTCTCAAGGTCTTCACTCACAAGAACCTGGATGGCGTCAATTATCCACAACCCGGCTTGAAACATGGCCCAAAGGCATCAAGGTCCTCTCCTCACCTTCATCTCACGGAACCAATCACGTCAATGACAAAGAAAATCTTTATTCATTACATGCTCAACTTAACTTTTCTCCCCTCAATAGCTTCTCCTCAACATGAGACGCCGGGTATATCTAACTACCACATCAAAAGAGACATTCAAACTCTCAACCAAATCCAATCAAACAACACCATGACGTCCCAATACAAGATCCCATATAATGCATAATGCCAGACATTCACCAGAATCACCAGACCAGAAACATGGCATGGACCTGCACCTGCAGTCAACATCGTGTTAATGTACTCCACCTCCACCTCATCTCATCCCGTCTCATGCACCTCCAGCTTAGGCGTACGCTCTCCCCACCATGATATCCCCCACAGGCCGTCCCGAGAATGTCGCGTGTCCGGCATTCATCCCCACGCCTTCTCGTACCACACCCCATCGCACCTCGAGCGTCTCCACGCCGCTCTCCCGCGGTACGCGGTGGCATCGTGCGCTGAGCACCGCCGAGCACGTTCCGCCCCGGAGAGTGAGCGGGTTCCCTGCCGGCACGCCGCCTTCAACGGCGCCCCGGGGATCCACTTTTCGAAGCGATAGTCCCGCGACTCCGAAGCCTAGCACCAACATAAGGGCAACCAGCATCAGTAGAGGCAGTGGGCTGAAGCCAATGCCCGACGTAGAACCCTCGCTGTGGTCCAGTGACACGAGGAACACACCTTGGCTCAGGAAAAAGGCCATAGCCGCCACCATAAAGAAGAGCATCCATGAAACGGGTCGCGGTAGGGTAAGGTATAGCGAGGTCGTCTGTGCTCCGATGGGCTGGCCCGAAGACACACGGAAGGGGAGAAGAGAGCCGAGTGAGTACTGAGAGAACTCGTGCGAGAGGAACAAGAGCGTCACCAGCGCGTTGGTCGAGACGTACAGGACACCCAGGAGAAGTTGAGGCAACGCAGCAATAATAGCCAGGCCAGCTCGTGATGCTCCCTCAGGCAACTTGTACACCACAGTGGCCTTGCCGAATGACGAGAAAGGGTTCTTTGGTCCTGCAAGCGCACCCAACACCAGTGCCACCACAGCCAGAGCAAAGGGGACGAACCAGGCTGAGAACCAGACCGCCCATCGCGAGTACGAGGGGACATGGTACCACCGGCTCGACTGCGTGAACCAGTACTTGGCCTCACGCTCACCCCAAATGCCTTTCTTAATCTCAGCCTTGGTGATGAGACACGAGTCCTGCGTGGTGGGATCCGGGTCGGCGAGGAACGAAGCAAGGGCGTCACCAAGCGTGACAAGCGGATTGAACGACCGTTGAGTGAGAGCCAGGGCGAGAGAGATAACCAGGGCGAGGACGATGACAAGGTTGACGAGGGTGATGGCTCCGAGAAGGGGTCCGTTGACATTGAGCGAGGCTTCGGACTCTCCCTGGTAAGGTTCAGCGAGGCAGTAATCGATCGAATCCTCGGAGCTGTTGTTGTCGTCGAGCAAGTCGGAAAGTAGGCCTCCCTTGGCACTGTTGATCTTGGAAGAGCCAGACTTTGTCACGACAAGAGCAGAACGGTAGTCGGTCTGGAACGCATTGTTGAACACCGAAATGCACTCATCCACCTCAACTCGAGTGAGTAGGGAAAGAGTCTTGACGTCCTGGTTGTCGATGAACGATTTCGAAACGAGGCGGAGATCGGTAACGGGTGCCGCATGAGATGTGATGATAAGGCCATTATAGCTGTGAACCTGTCAGCACCTCCGCTGCCGGTAAGCAAGACAAAAACAAGCCAGTGACCTACATTACTTGAGAGATGACGGCGAGCACGAGAATGACTGCGGAGAGCGTAGCTCGTGTGGGTGAGATCAGGGATAGGTTTCGTACGGATGGGATGCCGACATCGAGCCACTTGCGGTTCTCGTGAGCGTTGTCCACCTCGGCGCGAGTCGGGCTGCTGAGAATCTGGAAGACATAGTTGGCTCCGGCGATGAGGATAATACCAAAAATGTTCACAACCGCTAGAATCCCTCTGTTGATACCCTCCACCTGGCTTGACTTTCCCTCCATCAGAGACGAAACGTTGGTCGAGATATGTCCCTTGGCAGCTGCAAGGGCGAGACAGACAATGGCGGCAACGAGAATGAGAAGGGCCAGAAGAACATTTGCAGCGACACCTCCCCTCCAGCCAGCCATCAGTGATCTCGGAGCTTGTGGTCGTTCCTCCTGAAGCATCTTTTCCCGCTCAGCCCCGGGCGTGCCTGGTCTAGAGTTGTTTGGTGAAGTAGAAGCCGAAGCGATAAAGTCTCTATCAGTTCGAGAGTCCCGGGCGCGAGGGAACTGGCCCGGCTCTGGGCTCTCTGGGATGCGGTGCTTCCGGGCTAGAGACTCGGGCGTCTCCCCGCGGATAAAGTGGACGACATAGTCGGGGATGATATCGCTGCCTAGCACAGTCGAGACGGAGCGGCTGATGCTGCCGGCAGCACGGCGAGGAAAAGAACCCGAGCTGTGCGGGATAGATCGCGAGTTGGATTGTCGGCGTCCATAGGTGGGGATGGAAGATCGTGAGTTGGTGAAGCTGTGAAAGGGCCATCGGACGGTTTGCCGGCCTGAAGAAGTGGTGAAGCCTCGAGTCCGGCTCGTCGGGGGTCGTGTTGTTGAAGATGATCCAGGTTCCTCCGAGATGCTGTTGCCGTGTAAGTCGACGTCCGTTTCTGATGAGTAGCAAGTATCATTCTTTACCTCTCAAAGTTCATAACCGAGCCCGGCTTCTCCCAAACCCATGGTCGAAATCCCCGGGCAGAAGGGGGGCCCTCCATTGAAGTGATGTTCTATGAGAATATGGATATTGGGGTAAGAGTATGGAAACAAGTTCAGATCAAGGTGAGGTATGTAATGCCAGATTGTGAGCCAGGGAACAAGATCAAATGGTGGTAGCACTGCTTCTCCAAAGGGGACAAAAATAGACTCGGTCACTACGAACGAGGCACAAATCAAGAACAGACGGACGTTGTGGGAAGGGGGGGGATGAGATGAAAGGCTACGATGAGGAGCACGGCTAGCCTCAAAGACAGATACCAAGACGAAAAGAGGACGAGATAGAAACGAAAAGAGCGGAAGAGAATAAAAAATGAGTGTACAGAAAGGAAGGCATCAACAGTCAAGTCAAGTAACAGGACGTGTTGGAGGAGGAGAAGAGACGAGACGAGGGAAACCCGGGAACCAAGAGGAGACAAGACGCGAGAGGAACACGACCCAACCACTAGAGTGTGCATGCTCGTCATTCAACTCCAAGGCGAGGGATCCCAGCTCTCGCAAGGATGCCCCTCAAGGGGTCCCTGTAAGCATTTGCATGAATTCGAGGGCCCCGCCGGCCAATCAACGCGGCCCGACGCCAACGGATATCCCACCAGGGGGACGTGCTCATGTTTCGGGATCAGCACAAGGCTTTGGGGGCAGAGCCAAGGTCGGCGTCGAGGTGGACAGTTCTTTTTAAATCAGGAGCGAGAATGGAGTGAGTCCAAGTCCAATCCTCTCTGTGCTTGTGCGAACTTCAGGTCATGGATCCAGCACGGGCCAGACCACGACAAGAGGAAGAATGAAGGCGAGCTCAACAGAGAGCGAGGCCATCTCGTTTGACGCCGGTAGTTGGGTACCAAGCAAGCAAGCAACCCCATCTTGCATCGCATCACACCAAGGCCGCGATTCGCTGTCGAAGCTGCATCTCGAGCGGTGAAAAAAGTCGGGCTGGCGGCCCATCCCATCCAGCCTTGCCAGCTCAGCATGTCACATATAACTCCCACGTTAAGACGCCAGCTCTGCCCTTCCTTTTTTGCCGCCGACAGCCAGTGACTCAACACGTCGAGGCTGGGCTTAAAACTCGGCCGCCTGGGCGCATCATCGACCCTCTCTCGTCAGATTTTCTGCTGTCCAGAGTAGTATCCAAGAAGGAAGGGCCTGGGGGGCGGGCGGTGCAGGGCAGGGGATAGAGGCACGCTAGAAAAAAGAGGGCCGTCCCATAGCGCCTAAGATCCTGGGTTGAAACGCACAAGAAGAGAAATGTCGAAAAAGAAACACACGGACGGGAATAAAAGATGAAGGATGGGAGATGAGAGTCCGACTGATTGGGGATGAAATGCTCTAGACGTTCGAGAAGGCGGGCACGCACGAGAGGGAAAGAGAGACCCTGTTGGCTTGTCGTCTCACACCCCGGCACAGCCTTAACCCAGACAAGGCATGGCCCGTGTTTCACCTTGCCCAGAACAGAATAGCGCACGTTGCAGGTCTCCAAGTTTAATTAAGGGACGTGACATCACGGGCCAGCAGCATGCCATTGCAAAGGCCTAAAGAGACGAACCCTTCATTTTGCCTTGGCCGTGATAAAACCGTCTTACTCTTTCACTCACTCACTCAGATCAGCTGTGCAGTGGATCATAATCACCTTGATTATCTCTCATCACCATGTCTAATTATATCCACTTCTTATGCACACTCTTGTCCTCCCCGTCCTGCCCCCGGCTCTCCCGCTCACACGCATCATGAATATACCAACCCTGGCAAATAGGTACATCATGCTTATCGAGTAAGTATACGCAGTTCATATTACGGACCATCGATATATCAGCCCTGAACGTCATCGTCATCCCCAGACCAGCCGGGGAAGGAAGCCTTCCAGGGGGAGCAGCTGAAGCACAAAAATAGCATCACCCTCCTTCACAAACGCCTGTCCCTTGTCTCTTGTTCCCAAAACCCAACTTTCGCAGATTGAAACAACATCTATTCGTGATATGATTGTTCCCTCGAGTCTCCAATAGAGGATAGTCAACGAGCCCCAACCCATCCATCTTACAAAGCCCACTATCCTCTCCAAAGAGAACGCAGCAGCAGCAGCAACTCCCCGCTTAAAAGCAAAACAGAACCAGAAAATCGTAAACGAGCGCCGTGGCTATGCGAATCTTGATGCACTTTTCAGCACAAAAACGTATCCTCCTCCTCAACCGCCCGCCCCGTTCCTTGATTAGACCAACGAGTCCTCGCGTCTACTTATGACGACAACAATGTCGTGATCATTCCCTTGTAGTACTCTTGTTGGGCAAACCCTCTCAACAACTTCCCCACTCTCTTCTCTTCTCCCGGGTCTTCCGGCCACTCGGTGCCTATTTCAGTCGGCGATCGCGCTCTCATCGATTGCGCTCTCGTCACCTTTGCTGAGAGCGTCCGTATTCTTGGGAACGGTGATGTTAGCACGAGCCTTATGCTGTGCCTCGGCAAAGTGCTCCCAGTGTTCCGGATCGCTCTCTTCCATGCTCTTCAGCGCAACGTCCCGGTGCTCCTTGAATGCCCTCACAGGGCCCTTCTCCTTCACAATCTCAAAAAGCTCTCCACCAATATCCTCCGCAAGTTCTGAAAGCATCCGAACGTGCTTCGGGTCAGAGCTGATGTCGTCGATCGTGCTGAACAGGTCCAGCTGTTCCTGCTTGAAGAAGCCAACGCGGAACCGATGACCAGCCCGGAGGATCCGGCCCTCTTCCTCCGCCAATGTCTTGGCCATTGAGTTCGACCTCGACAGAGCTCCGGCCGCATTGAGCTCAGAATCATCCTCGTTATCCGAAAGGGCCAAGGAGGGGTCCTCTGGTGGGAGTACAATTGGAGGCTCCTCTGTTCCCTTGGTCTCGGCCCGCGGTCGGGTTGTCTTGGCAGGCTCCTCGCGTGTATCCGGATACTCGTCCTCGAAACGCTTGATGATACCCTGCAAGGTATCGTCCAAGAAGGTCAACCTACGCAGATTGTCTTGATCACTAGGGTTGGCCCTGGCCTTGGTCAGTGCTGGCTGGAGACGGAGTCGGATCTTGCGAGCTCCCATCAACAAATGCTTCGACATGTCCTTGGCCTTTCCTCCCGTCGATAATGCTGGCGCAGGCCTCGATTCGCCGTTCTCGACCTCACGAATGAACTCGCCCGACTGCCTTCGTGACTCATCACCCCGGTTCTTCAAGCAACAGGCAAGCGCCTTGACCACGCCGGTGCCTCCAATAACATAGTCCTCGTCGGGCGCCGAGCCACTGAGGTCATCATCCTCATCCTCATCCAGCACGTCGTGTCCGACAAGGTGCGCAAGGACGTCAGGATACGAATGGTGCTTGTGATCTTGTCCCTCGAGACCATTCTCAGCCAAAGTTGAAGCAAGGGCCGCATTGACATCGGCATCAGGGATTCGTTCCATGTTCCGCAGGCAATAGGCAACAACCTGCTTGGCCATTGCCTTGACGATTTCTCCAGAACGATCGCTCGGAACCTCAATGTCCACACAGATAAGGCTCTTCGACACACGAGCCGCTGCGAGCAGGGAGGCGTATAAAGCGCAGGCCTCCTCTTGGGCCTCCTCGGTCCTCGCGTCGGCCAGCTTCATTAGCTCGGTGTTGTTGGTAATGTTGATGTGTGCGAGGGCCTTAACCTCGGGCAGGACTTCGACCAGGGCAATCGCCTGCTCTGGTGTCATTTGAACATCCTCGAGATGGATGCGCTTCAGGGCTTTCATCTTGGGCAGATATCTGGATCAAGTTAGTCAACTAATATCTACACACAGTAAGCAACTACGAAAACATACCTTCTGAGCAGACCGACGGCGCTGGGAGTTGACTGGAACAACGCCGGATTCTGCGACAGATCGATGAAGCGAAGACCAGTCAACTTGGCCATAGTCGGAAGAATCTTGCAGAGAGATGACGGCGACAGGTTGCAGTCAGCCAGACTCATCGCCCATAATGTCGATTGATCACTGATCGCCGCCGCTAGGGCCTCGGTGTGCTCGCTGAGATCGTTTCCGCCAAGATCTAGGCCCTCACAATTACCGGCAGCAAGGAATTTGATGATATGCCGCACGCCTTCTTCATCGATCTGGTTGTGTGATACACCCAGCCGGCGAACACCACACTTTATTAGTCCGTCAATAATTGTCCCCAGCTGCTCCATGCTCAGCCCAGTCTCGCTCAGGTTGACCAATTCGAGAACTGAGCCGCCAAGACGTTCCCCTAGGGCCTTGGCAAAAATGTCTGATATACCTCGGGGGATTTGAACGCCATTGGGTAGTGAACCATTCTGCGGCATCTGAGGTTGGCGAGGGAATTGAATCTGGGAGAGGTCAAGAAATTTGAGGGATCGACACAGGTAGGTGAAGAGAGACAAGTGCTTCCAGCCATCAGGACCGATCTTGTTGTTTCTCAATACGAGTCGTTCCACAACACCACCTTGGTCCTCGAGGTCGTGCTTGGGTTTCCCTCGTTTTGAGACAGTGCGCTTTGCTGCAAGGAGACCGGCCAAGATGACCCGTAGACCCTCGTCACTAAGGCCGCTGTTCTCCAACAGCACTTCGCGAACAGGTACAACAGCCAGATAATCTCCTAGGGTGATCAGGTCTGGTAGTTGGAGCCAGTAGTTGGTTAGCTCGAGCTTGTTCACCAAGCCAGTCGAAGACGAGTAATTGGACGAGTCGTTAAGCTGCTCAGTGATCTTCTTAAGAATCGGCGTTTCGCGTAGCTGACAGCATCTTCGGTAGATGCGAACAGGGTTAGTGGTTGGATGAGACGTCGTCTTAGGAGTCTTGACAACCGGAGGCGTCTTGGTGTTGGTGTTGGTGGAAGAGTCGCTACTATCATAACGAATTTCCATAGGGATTGATCCATTGGCCTCTGCGAGCTTGCGCTTCTTTTCCTTCCTGGCCTTGCGCTCTTCCTCGCTCTTCTTTTTCTTCTCCTTCTTCTTAGTGTTCTCTTCCTTCTTCTCAGATGCCGGGGCCGTGTTGTCGTTGGTGGTCTCGATCTTGGCGGGTGGAGGAGCTTCAGTTACATCCTTCTCGGGCTCTTGGGGCAGAGGTTCCCCAGTGCTCTTCACCACTCCATTGGTCTCCTTCTGTTCCTCTACAGCCTTTGGGTTTTTGAGAGCCTCCCCCTCACCCTTTTCCGTGACCTTTTTCTTTTGCACCTTGTCGACATTGTTGGGCTGTGCAGCGTCCCCTTCGGGATATCGAGGCATTGGCGCAATTTCGACGTCGACGCAGAAAGCCACCCTTCGCAATTTGGCGCAACGGAGTTCGGATATAGGGCATCGCTCCCGGTTCTGGTCCACATTCAAAACCACCCTGTCGACCAAACCGTGTCCTAACCTGCCACCAGGCGAGAGTGCACCGCTGGAGGACGAGGATAGACGTCTAAACACACCCAAGAAACCGGCTTGACCACTCTTTGGCGGGGCTGGTATATAAGGACCGTCACCTTCGGGTTTGGAGGCATGTTGCAGGACAGCATTCTTTGTATGCGAGAGCTTGGGAGGGGCGGGTTCGGAGGCTGGACTGGGTGACTCTGGTATAGAAGCCGGTGTTGGTGGGTTGGCGGGCGGCGAGCTGGAGGAGAACTTTGCGGAAATATTGGAGAACCATGAATTGCGACGGTGCGGCGGAGTTCCAACTGGAGTTGGTCTATCTACAGAATTCGAGCGTGAGGGTCTTCTTTGAGCAGCGGAGCCGTTGGGAGGCACGGCCTGGCCATTATTTGTACCGTTGGTATCGGGGGACGGGTTGTCTGTCGGGGCCGAAGCCGGCGATTTTGGTCTCGGAGTTGCGCCAGGAATCTGTCGCGGCAGGGCTGGCGAGGGACCCTTGGAAGGAGGTGAATTCCTTGACGCTTTTTCTGCTTGCGAGGTCAGATCGGAGTCGTCGTCGTGGTTATCGCGAGAGGCGATGCGATGGGACGAGGACGGGTGGCGACTTGGAAACATGCCTTTGGGAGCGCCATGGGTCATCCAGCTCACATCGACGCCGTGGACCTGCTCCATGCTGGGATGGCGGCAGCGACGAGGCTGAGGAATGTGGGTAAGAGAGTAATAGATGGATGCTGTGGATATATCGGGGGTGAAAGAAATATCTCTGATATCGGATCAAGGGAGGGATTTGTAAAGGAAAGAGGAGAGAGGAGCGTCGAGGTGGTGGTGGATGGCGGGCGAATGCTGAAGATGGTCGAGGGTGGGCTGGATTTGGTTAAGAATGGTTTGGCTGAGTGGAGGGAAGCTAGATTGCCCTGCTCCTGCTAGTAGCAGTAGCAGGTACCCAGCAGGTTGGAGTACCGGGAACGGTGGTGCGCTTGTGCTCTATCCGTCGAGTACAGGTACATTTACCTTTCTACCGGCATTAGTCGCCTAGCGCGAGTCGGACGCTGGCATGGCTCGCGGTCTCGGCCTGGAGCGGGCGGGACAATGATGACGGGGGGAGATAAACAATGAGACTTCTCTTCTTCTTGGTGCTTTTATTCATTGGCAATGGATCTATGGCAAGGTTATGCGTTGCGCAGGCGGGGGGGCAAATGCGCGCGGGCGTACAAGTACTGTCGACCTGAGGCGAGGGAAACGAGTGGATTACATCCCATGTATCATGGCCATCCATTCATTGCCAGCTCCAGCTGGGTGCTTGCTTGTGCTGTGCTGACCAAGGCATAAAAGCAAACTAAACTCTGTACTTGCACCCTACTAGCTAGGGCTGGATCATCAAGCATGACGGGGGGTTTGTGGAGTCTCTTGACTGACGGATAAAGATGCATGGTCACCTTTTTGTGTACGCGGGATGTGATTGATACCATTGACGAACAAGCTCGCAAAAAGGAGACTGGCTGAGGGAGTATGAGACCATGACAATTTCAAAGCCTTGTCCCAGCTTGAACCAACACAAACAATACCATCCCAACCATCAAACGGCAAACTAAACGGGTAGAAGAGGCTTCGGGCGGGCGAGCGAGCGACCAGAGAGAGTGTCGGTAGAGTACCCCGGCTTTGTCGGCGTCAGTGCGAGCGCCGCGGCCGATTCTAGCGACCACCGCCCATCCCATCATGGGTTGGTGAGATCCTGGATCCTGGATATCCAATCCTCGAGACGAGGGACGGGGAACAAGATTTTGCTTTGTAATTCTTTTCCGTTCAGCAAAAAAAACCAATCCAACTTGTTGTTTTTCAGCTACCGAGGAGCAAACATGGGGTGAAAAAAGGGGTAAACCGCCATTTGGAGCTGGGGAGAATTAAACAAAATGTCCCCTCGTGGATTTCCTGTGCAGCAACGTCTGATGATGCATCTGCCCTCAGCCCATGATGGGCACAGAGCAGAAATCGACAGAGGAGGAAAAGAAATCGTCACACACTCCCATCACTCGTGATACATGGTAACTGACAGGTTGCAGAACCCTCTAAGCGCACGTGTCTTGGGAGGGAAATCTTGGCGAGCGATGGAGATGGATGTCATCAGGGTTCGCTGCTGTTCCCCCCCGTCACACAACAGCAGAGGATCCATTTCTTTTCCTCTCTCTCACCTTCAGCCTTCACCTTGCGTCTTGTTCAGGAGGGCAAGTCCGGGGAGCCAATCAGGCTGGTATTGAAGGTAAGGAACATGACATCAAAGGGGGGAGGCATTAAAAAAAAAGCAAAAAAGTTGCCCAGAGATGCCGAGCTTCGTCCACTACGTGCCGAGACATGGAAGAAGAATCCTTTTACACGCATGCTGCTGCGTCCTTCAACTTTTGACAGTCTTGGCCTTTTTTGAACAGTTCCTTTCTATCACGACCAAACTGCCTGACTTCCGAACCCAACCTCTGGGACATGGCTGATGATGGGATGTTTTGGCGCTACTTTCGGCTGGCTGGCCCCCTCCCCTCCCTTGCCCGCGCCACCCCAAACAGAAAATCGTCACCAAGCCCGCAGATTGTCTGATGCGATGGGTTCTATGGATGCATGGGGATACCCGCGCGGGTGCCCGCCCGCATCACGTCTCGGGGCCGGAATGTGCACCCGCTCCGAGAGAGACAGAAGAATCGGGAAATCGCCACGACGTTTTCCGCTGAAAATAACGAAATAACGTCCGAGCCCCAGCAAACGAGTCTCTGTCCCACTGCCGCGCTTGCTTCCCGCTTGCTTCCCATGGTGGTCGCTTGTTGATCGCCTACGACGTTGTAGGTTCAGAGTGCCGACCTCGGCCCGTGATCCCATCGTGTTTTCCTGCTCGAGACGACTTTTGATTTCATCATTCTTCAAGGGTCCTGGCTCTGTCAGTATCCACTCCCGGCGTCAGGTTCCGTGGAGAGCCATTATTTTCTCCCTTGAATGGATGGATGGATCCCCCGCCTTCGTCACTCGCTTCTATTCTCCCGTGATGGAGACCGGGCAGGGCTACTTTACTCCGTAAGTACAGTGCAATTCCGCCGCTCGGGACTGCAGAGAGGGATATTTGTCAATCGCATCCGTCAGCCGCCTCTAAGCAACCGTCACTGTCCGAAATACCCGGAGGGAACCCTAACCCCAGTGACGGTGCCCAGATTACTCATGCATCCTCATGCTCATGCTCCATCCACCTGGTGGTATAACTTTAAGAGAGATTAGCTCCGGGCCGTTTCTTCCAAGTCGCAAATGTCCACGAGATACACGACCTGCTTGGAAACTCTATCGACCATTGTCTTACCAATGAGCTCACCACTCTTGAGCCTCATGTAAGCAACAGTTCCGAGACTTGTCGACGGTGCTGTGCCCTAAACTCAATAACACTCTGTAGAGTTCAACGTCAGCCCTGCCAGCGCTCGTTTGAGTTGCATGCACCTTTGAGTCAAGCTAGGCCCACAACGGGCAAGGGCACACGCACGCACGTACAGTACACACACTCACACGACACCACAAGCACACACACACACAACTTGGATCGAGTACAATCAGACACCCGTTCACCACAGCTATGGAATTTGGCGGGAAGGTATCTTTTTGATAATTCATTCATGTGACCCAGTGTACGGACCTTTCCTTTCCTCGAAACTCCAAACCCAATGCCAAGGTTAACAATCGTCAAATGCCCACACGGTTGCAAACTTTTTATTCCTCGTCCAGAAGCTCCGCGATGCGCTCCTGCACCCGCTTCTCCTTCTGCTCCTTGGTCTGCTTGGGGGTTCGGTACTTCTGGGAGATGGCCTTCCACTCCTCCTTGGTCTTCTTGTCGCCCTCGCCCTCGGCCTTCTTGAAGGGGTCCTCACGGATGGCGGCGTGGGCCTCAGTGTAAAGGTCCTCAAGACCCTCAGCCTCGACGTCGTCGTCGATGTACTTCTGGAACTGGCTGCGGTAGCGCTCCTCATCGTCGTCGGCGAGGGTCTCCATGTACTCGGCAACGTGGCCACCGTAGATGTAGTTGCGGAGGACGTCAGCGTCGAGCTCCTTGGTCTCCATGTCGTAACCGGGGAATCGCTTCTCGGAGTGGGGGACGAGGATACCACCGTCAGAGGCACCCTTCATGGCACCAAAGACACGGGCACCGGTCGAGGTGCGCTTCAGGCCAACGTCGAGGAAGACCTTGAAGGGGCGGCGCTCGCCATCGTCGGTCTCGGCGGCCTCGGTGAGGGTGAACTCACCATCGGCCTCCTCGACACCGGTGAAGTCCTCGTCGAGGCCGAGCTTCTTGAGGGCGCGGCGGGCGATGAGGAGACCGGTGGCGTAGGCAGCGGCCCAGTTGGTCAGGCCGTGCTCGATACCGTAGGCCTTGAGCTCGTGCGAGTAGGCAGAGACGAAGACCTTGTCGCCAGAGATCTCAGAGGTCACGATCTGGCAGATGATGTCCTTGTTGGTGAAGCGGACGACGAGGCGGTACTTGGGCGCATTGTACTTGTTCTTGGCCTGGGTGATGAGGCGCTTGCGGGCGTAGTAATCGGTCTTGCCCTGCTGGCGACGCTTGTACTTGGTTTGGTAGCGGCTGTGATGTGGTCAGCGTGATTTCCTGGAGAAAGCAGAGAGAAACCCTGCGCATGCCATGAGACTCACCTGTAGTACGCGCTGTTCTTGACCAACTTGTGGAAAACCTATCGCATACCCCCGAGTCAGCAATTTGCGCTTCAGATTTGCTCATCTTTTTCCGAAGCAACTTGCGGTGACTCTCGTCGAGCAATTGGCATTTCTGCCGTGATAAAAAAAAAACAACGAAGGGAGTCCTCTGATGAGCGACTCCCCCGAGATAGGCCTCAACTTACCATCTTGACGGTATTTGCCAACGACGACCTTTGTGATGCTGAGGTTGGAAAGTTGATGGAGGGATTCAAAATCGGGCTGGTGGGGGATAATACTTTCTGTGCCCTAAATGAATCGCCAAAATCGCTTAGCTCGTGCCTGTGGACCTGGGTTGGGGACGAGGGCACGTGATCCAGGACTTGAGGTGGGCTTCTTATCGGGGAGTGAGGTCTTATCTTAACAAATTTTCCCCGCGGAATGCTGGGGAACCCATGCCGAGGCTCGTGAGTGGGGTTCCTCGGAGTTGAATGTCCCAAGCTCCGGCTTACACTTGGGTGTCATCGTCAAACAGTAGCACAGATTTGATTCCAAGACTTGACCGCCGATTTTCTGATCTTTCATCACTATTTTCAGTACAGAATCTCAAGCATCATCCAACAAAGATGCCAGAAGAAAAGCCCAAGGTTCTCCTCTTTGACATTGGAGGCGTATGTGTAAGTAACCCCGTGAACATCAACACTTTTGACCGTTTCCCCTTTCCGTCTCTTCCGGATGTCCAGAACCTTCTTTTCCCATATGAAACGGCAAGTTAGGATGGAAATTGTTTTCAATGCTAACATTCTCAGGTCGTGTCGCCGTTCCAAGCTATCCTGGACTATGAGTTGAGCCTTGGCATCCCCCCTGGATGGGTCAACTACTCCATATCCAGCACCGCGCCCAATGGCTATTGGCATCGGTTAGAGAGGGGAGAGATGCCCATGGACGACTCCTTTTTCAGCGGATTTACCCAGGACCTTCATGATCAAATCAGATGGGACGCCTTCTACAAGAGAGAGCAGGGCAGAAACCCCAAGCTGTCGAAAGAGACGCCTCCTGTTCCCGATGTCGATGCGAAATGGCTATTCAACGAAATGATGACCGTCTCAAGCAGCCCCGATCCTTGGATGTATCCGGCGCTGAAGCATCTCAAGGAGAGTGGCCAGTTCATCCTGGCCGCCCTAAGCAACACAGTCATCTTCCCTCCTGGACACAGGCTCCACGTCGAAAACTACTTTGACGAGCCGGTCCGGGCGCTGTTCGACGTGTTTGTCTCTTCGGCCCACGTTGGAATCCGCAAGCCGGATCCCAAGATGTATCAATTCGCCCTCACGCAGATTTGTGAGCACGCCGAGACGTACAAATGGCTGCCTCGGGGTCAGGGGCTGGGCTGGGACGAGGGCATCGAGGCGGGAGACGTGGTGTTTCTGGACGACATTGGAGAAAATCTAAAGGAGGCGCGCAAGCAAGGGTTCCGGACGATCAAGGTCAACCTGGGGAGGGCGTTTGAGGCTGTGGATGAGCTCGAGCGGGTGACTGGCCTGAAGCTCGCTGGCGACCATCCCAAGATACCCGTTGAGCCCAAGTACCATGAGGTGAAGGCGAGGATGTAAGAGAATGGAATAATGGGTTTGAAATTAGAAATTAGAAGCCGAGTGAGATGTGTCATATCTCAAATCTTTCGGGCAACATAGACGTAGATAATGTCAGACACTTCAACCTTGCCGTCAACTGCAGCATTCTCCCACTCTTCTTTGAACTTGTCTCGGCCACTGGCTCTCAGCGCGTCCGCAATAGTCATTCCAGCAAGAGGGCCGTTCAAGATTTGATCAAACTGCGCATCGGCCTGGTCGATGCCGAGGTACGTGCTGCCGAAACCCAGGGCCTTTTCCACAATCTCTACCTTTTCGATCACAAACCCCTGGCGTTCCAGTATCTCGCTGAATGAGTCTTTGGACTTGATCCAGGTTCGATTCGAAGGGAAAGGGATACCCAAGCTTCTGGCAACCTTTTCCACCAAGACACCAGAGGGAAGATTTCGCTCGTGAAAAATGTCGATGACGACCCTACCGCCCGGCTTGAGATAGTCACGCCAATGGGCAACGACTTGTTCTGGATGCTCGAACAGGACAAAGGCGTTTGAGCATAGAATGAGATCGAAGCTGTCCTTTTGCACGTGTGGGCATTCGGTCAAGTCGGTAACATCGTGGTGAACCAGCGTCAGGCGACGAGCCAGAGTTGGGTTGTCGTTGAGCTTCTCCCGCGCCTTTTCGAGCATGGCGGCTGTGACATCGACGGCGATGACGATGCCCTGGTCGCCGACTCGTTCAGCTGCGATTATGGCGTCCAGACCAGTGCCGCATGCCAGGTCAAGGATGCGATCGCCGGGCTTGATGAGTGCTACATCTGTGAAGCGTTGGCTGTATTCTGGGTGCCAGGAGTTTTCATAGTCGGTGGCCCGCGGGGTATACATGCGCCGAGCCGAATCAACCTGGCTCTCAAAGGACGTCATTGTGTTTCTCGGGTATGTTCTGGGGTGATGCTCTTGGCTGATGGGATTGAGGGGTTGGTGGTCTTGCACCGACAAACTCTATATTTGTAGCTGGAATCGTCCTTGAGCGCACCTGAAGTAATCAATCTTGGCCATGACTGACGGTGACTCGTCAACCCGAGTTCGGCACACTATTAAACGAATTGACGCTTGTTCATGTAGTTGATTGGTTTCTGACCAAGACATTGTCTCTAGTGGTGGTTGAGTCATCTAGGGGTCTCTCTGGACTGAGGGAATTCCATCACCATCGGACATGCATCTAGTTCACATGACAGATGCTACCTTGTCCAGATGGGTATTGATCAAAACGACAAGATAAAAGTGGAAGAATTGGGAGCTTCTATTCTTACGCCATCTTCCCCGCTTTCCGCCCTTCCCGCAACGGCCCGCTCCCCCGTGCCTACGATGCCTTCATAAGTGACATGGCCTACAAGGAGATGGAATCTATATTCGGGTCGAGTTTCAGCAGATGGGCTAACAATGTCGCAACGCAAGGCGCAGCCAGGGCGAATGTGCCTCGCCTCGATGCGGGTGCAGGCCCTGAGACCAGGGGTGCCCCCCCTCTGGGGCTGAATCGAAGCACTCACTACCAACGCTCATTTCCAACACACACTAACCACCAACAACGTTTGGCAGTTGATACAGACTGTACCGGAGATTGAGAGTATTCTTGATGGTTTCCTTCCATCTGCGAGTGAATATACAAAGGTCCTATCGGAGTCGAAATGCAAGAAACCTCATTGCCCAAGAAAGCTCTCCGTTCCGACGAGAATCATTCATTCCTCTCTTGTCCTCCCAACACCTGTTGGACGCGCTCCCTCTCTGTTACGAGTCCTCATGCAGCCATCACGAGGGGATCCACCCAGCTGATGCCACCTCCCCCTTCGGGCCAGCATCATGACCCAAGTCGAGACAGTTGGGAGGCCCTCCAAGCCGGCTTCGCCTCGATGGGCGCTTAACTCCCCCCATCATCCGGAGATGAGGGGGGTCAGGCAGTAAGTTATATATCGTCAAGCGTCTGCAGGAATGTTGGCATAGAAACAATCATCAGCTTCCTCTTATCCAATCCCTTTTATATCGCGGGTGGCTTCACTTTCACAATGGCCGCTGCTGCTTCTGTTACAACATGGCCTTCCACGGCCTCGGCTCTGCGGGAGCTGCTCGAGATGGATGCCTGCCACAGCATGAAGTGCCATGGCAAGACCCTGGAGAGAAAGCGGTGCAGTGTCGATATCAGCAAGGCCGACTGCAAAGAAGCAGACAAACTACTCAACCAGATTGTCGAGCTTGGCAGTTTCGAGGCCGCCCAATCGATCCTCTCTAAGCTCTCGAATCTGATCATGTGCAAGAACAAGAGGGTAGGCCACGGGCCAAAGTTTGGTCCCGTTCGGCTCTCAGAATGGAAACTCAAGCTTGAGTCAATTCCGAGCCCTTCAGTCGAGGATGAGGAGGAGCAAGAAGAGGATACCTCATCAGAATATGAAGCTGATGATGACTCGCCAACACCTCCCTCATCAGCCTCGAGTTCAGATGTCGAGTCCAGCCAAGAGACTTCTACACAAGAGGACACCCCAGACTCTACCACCCAGACATCCTCGTCCACAACCGACTCCCCCAAGACCACCAAGCAAGTAAAGATCGTTCACAAGTTCGAGCGCTACTACGACGCTACTCGATCAACAACATGGATCAACAAGAGCATCAGGAAGCTCTTGCTCCGCCCACTTCTGAAAACCGAGACATATATAGATGGATACATCTACACCTACACCTTCCCTGAAAGCTACCACGACGCGGCGCCCTTCCTCAAGATAGGCTACGCCAGGGACGTCCAGGAGCGGATGGGCCGTTGGGAGACCCAGTGTAGGTACCGCCCCAAGGTCCTCGTCCAGCAGAGCGCCGACCACTACGCCAAGATCGAGAAGCTCGTCCACGCCCAGCTGGTCAACCAGCGAAAGGTCGAGGCGACGGGCTGCCCCGTGTGCGGCATCCGTCACAATGAGTGGTTCAGCGCCAGCTCGCTGGACGCATCCAGGGCTGTGAGCCTCTGGGCATCCTGGATGAGGCAGATGCCCTATGACGAAGAGGGGCAGCTGAAGGGGAAGTGGAGGGCCCGCATCGAGTGTCTTGACATGAGTGATGCTGCTTGCTGGGAGGAGTTGGTGAATGCCATCTACGTTGACGACGAGGATGATGTCTCAGAGGAAGAAGAGGAGGATGAGTTCCAGTGGTCTACCGACGACGAGTCTCACCACTCTGCAGAGGAGTACGAGATCTATGACAGTGAAGACGAATACGATAACAAGAGCGGAACTGATAGTGAGGAGGAATGATGGTGGATGTGAAACGACGCTTGAGAAGACGACTGTACGATGTACGTGGCAATGTCCGGAGTCTGGTTGGGTTGGCTTTGGTTTTGTGTTACTATAGATTTCTTCCATCATGATACCCATAGAGTTGATTTATACATTCGCATATATACACCATGAGACCTTATATGTGACGTATCGAATTGACTACCACCCAAATGGTCGAAAGTTCCACGCAATATCATTCAAAAGCCCTCCAAGCTGCGTCATACCTAGTTCAGTCTCGGCATCTCTTGTTTCCGTCGAACTTCCCTCTACAGATGGCATCTTGTCAGCATTTTCGCCCTCGATTCGTGTCTCAAACCACTCCTTCAGCAACCGCGTCTTCGTCGCCAGGTCCCCCAACGTGCTATCCTCGACCTTTTCCTCGTCAGAGAGCGCATCTCCTGTCTCGGCAGCAAATTCCTGCATCGCCTTCGTGTGCTGTGCCTCTGCTTCCTCGATATGCGCCTGCATCTTCCCCAGCACGACGCTTAGGTTGAGTGTCTGCCGGGCGGCCTCGGGGTCCCAACCGGGGGCGTCGATGAGCAGGAGGCGTGCCGCCAGAACCATGATAAACGCAGCTTGATCAGTGGTTATAACTGAACGATTGAGTATATCCTCTGGTGGAGAGGAGAGTAAAAGGTCAAAGAAGGACCGTATGGCGTCGAGACAGTTGCGGAGGCAGATCAAGAGATAAACGAACGGGGCGACTCCTTCGTCTGGATGATCTGCCACCGTAACGGCGGGCTCATATAGACGCACCAGAATGTACTGGTGATAAAGCCGAAACATTCCATGATGGCTTGCGGGATCATTCCGAGTAGCTACGTCAGCGAGGCGTTCCAGATCAGCCCGAAAACGACGCCCGTTGCCTTCGAGAAGAAAGGCGTAGGGTCTAGAGAGGGTGCGTTCATGTGGTTCGCCGAAACCTTTTGACAATCTTTCGCTCATCTCGATAAATCGTACGAGGTGTTCCAGGACGAGGCTGGATGCCGCGCTTTGACAGGCTGCTATGTTATTGCAACATATGTCCACATATGCTGCGTCAAGGGGGTTGCTTCGAGACTGTTTGCTCGAGACACTTGGACCAGTCAATGTTTTTCTATAATATAGTCATGTTTTACACTTACACTGAAAGAACGCAGTAGAGTCCAAGAAGACAGCGTTGCTCATCCAGGGAATTTGCCTTTACGTCTTGACGCATCTTTTCTGTCAGGCCCGAGGTTCCTGACTGGTTGTTGCTGTTGGCCTGCTCAGGCGATGACAAGGGCAACCGAGTAATTCCTAGCTTGTGTGCGTATCCCAGACCAAGGAACGCTAGGTTCGTGACCTGGCCTTCGTCAATGTAGCAAGTGTGCGCCCTGTTTAATCTTATTAGCCGTGGCCAACTCACTGTAAAGTAAATGAACATGTTACCAAGCGACGACAACTAATAGACCTTGGAGTAGATCCAGAGTCGTTTCTTCCTCCACCAGCATTCTATAGCCCAGATACGCAAGCGTATTGCGTTTCATCTTAACAGCTCTTGACCTGGGCAACGGGGAAGCAACGAGCATGATGGCCCGGAATAAGAAGGGCTTCTCCTTGTATAGGTCTTCGGCTGTCAACCCATCCTTGACGGTTACAAAGGGAAAGTGCAAGGTATGCTTCCGACGGAAAGTCGTCAAGGCAAGATTTGCTTGAGGCCATGAAAGCCCAAACGGAGGTTGAAGAGTCTGGGGGTTCGGCTGAGGATCGACCTGCTTCTTGCTCTTTGCCAGACTTCCAGCACTCCCGGCATGACTTTCAATGCCTGTAACTAGTCAGTTGAAGTTATTAATGACAAGACCTTGCGTTGCTAAGTAGAAAAAGCCATACGTACCGTTATTCTCATGAGCCCCTGAGATGGTGCTTTGCTCTAGGGTAGCCAGGCTGGAAACAACATTAGATACCCAATCCAACAAATCCATTGCGGTTTAACCATACCTGTCACTCAGTTTTATCCTCCTAGGCTTTCTCAAGCTTCTCATAGTCTGAGGCACGCACTCGATATTCATACCCTGGCACCTTTACTGCGTTATCCACATGTGATGGACGACTAAGAAACATAAGAAGGGGCACTCACCTATCACATCGATGACGCGCAGCATTCTCTTGCTGAAAACGACACTTCGCCTTGGCCTTTACACAAGAGGCGCAGGATCTGAGCCGGCGCAGCGGGCTAGGCGACCTTGTCGCCATGGTCGGCGAGTGTTTTTGAGGATATTCTTGGTGATGGATGATGAGGTCAGTCAGCAAGTGGTATCCATAGATTCGGTCCAAGCTTAACCCGGCATAACCTTTAGTGATAAAATATACCCTGCGTTCCACTTTGAGACCCTGACCATTCAAGTATCTTCTATCGCGCATTAATTGCCTTTGGTACATCCCTCCGCCAACACCAACATCAACGTTTTCCAGTCCGGCTGCTTGCATCTCACTCGTCATCTCGCTATCGCTTCGTGCTTTTATTTGACTTTCCTAGCCTCAAAGATTTACGAGGCTGGAACCTCTATACCTTACTGTCCGCTATAACCACTCAACTCAACCATGAGAGATAGAAACGACAATGTCAAACATGTCCTGTGAGCCATGATACATAGCGAGGAACCAGTGCACCGGGACTGGTCCAGGCCTCGAGTCCCTTCCTTCCCCTTCCCTTCCTCCCGCCTTGAAAACGCCAACGCCAACCCTGAATCAAACTGTAGTGGTATCTGTTTGCAAAACACATTCTTCCAGACCTTACACAGATGCCCTGTATCTCCAAACGCCGCACTCAGGGTCCAAATCTCCATTGGTTGCCCTTGCTTCTCCACTTGCACATGGCCACGCTTTGCACCTTGCTAGTCGTCATCGAGGATTTCAATCACCGTCGCTCGTGCCGCCGTGGTTGATTGAGACCGCCGAGTATCACTTTTGCTCACTGTCAGAGGTCTTGGCACAGGTGACTCGTCATCGTCAGAGTCATCTGGCTCCTCGACAGCAGACCACTCTCCTGTGGTATTTATCGTGATGGCCTTTGTCCGCGTGTCACCCTTGGCCACCAAAGCCTGGCTAACACCGACAAGGTAGTCGTCAACCCAGAGACTGCTGGGGCGGGCATCCAGCCCGCAGATTGGACATTTCCACACATCCACTAGCGAGGGCTCATCCCCTACTTGCAACGCTCCTCCCCCTTGTTGTGCTGGTTTCTGAGGCCGCGTCTGGAGCCACGTCTCCAAGTCGAAGCACTCAAGGTGCTGGCAATGAGCCCCTCGAACAGGAATGTTGAATCTGGTTGCACTGAAAGGGTCTGCCAATGAGACCGTCAGAGTCTCATCCTCGATGATGACATCGTCAGAGCCCGAACCGCGTAATCGTCCTTGTATCTTTCGCTTCGTATCCTCCATCGGAATTCTTCGTCCTGTCTCGATCATCTTCATGGCAGAATCGTGACTGATAGTCTCCACAATCTCAATCGCCATGAAATACCTGACGCTCAGTTTTTGATTTTGTGGAGTCTGAGGAAAACTCAACCTCAAACTGTTCTGGCCCTCAACCAAGAAGTCAGTCAGCTCCAGTGGCTGATCCTTATGGAAGTGCTGCTTTCGACGCAGCTCCATGCAGCTGAGGTTGAGATCGAAACATACGTAAGGGGGCCACTGTGCTGCTGCCAGCACCCAATCTGCTTCTTGAACCTCTGTCTCCTTGTCAGACCGCGCGCAGGTACGAAGTCTATATCGACAAGAGCCTTCAGAGTAGTAACAGTATGGGAGACCCTCTCCTTGAGTCTTCCTAGCAAGCCTCCGCATGTGATCTTCGGGTACGTTGAAACTCCACGTTCGCAGACCTGTTTGGGGCGCAATCAGCATGGGCTGAAGCGCGAACTGCTTGATGTATTGGTAATGACGAGTGTTCGCCAATTGTACAGGGACGCGTCGAGGGCTGCGCAGGCCAACCTTGTGCAGACCAACCTGGAGCGACATTCGGCCGTACGGGCTCATTGGGTACTCTGTCTCAGGGATTGGTGCGAACGCCCGTCTCGGCGGAACTGGTCGGCGTGGAGGTGTTTGGTACGCTTGATGCTGTGGCATCAATGCTTGTACTGGGTGAGGGTAGTTCGGCGAAGTGTGTGGTATCACGGCATGCTGCATGAAAGGAAGAGGTTGAAGCGCTTGATGGGGATGCATCATCTGGGTGTGAGGATGTGCCATTGGGGTCGGATTCATGACTTGGCGAGGACCTTGTTCATTATAGTGAGGCTGGGCTGTCGGAGGATGTTGCAGATAACCCCCTTGGGCATTGGGAACTGACTGAGACGGGTATGCAATAGAGTTTGCTCTCCTTTGCAGATGGAGCGGTGGTCCATTCGATAGTAGAACCGGAATCTGAGGTTGGTCCTGGGAGGGCAAGACAGGAGTTTGCGGTGTACTCTGAGATCCATTCCTTGAGTGTGATGGCGAGGGCCCGGCACTGGCCGCCCCGGGTAAGGACGGTGGCTGAATCCGTGGGGAGTAATAGTTGGTAGCAGATGGAGGCGGAGCTATCCGGGGATCGGCTGGCACATAGTTAGGACCAGTCCTTCGTTGGTCTTGGAGGGCCGGACTGCCCGGTGGAGGATGCTGGTTGGTGATTGCCGGACTTGATACTCTGCGGTCGCTAATCGAGGAACGCGGAGCCAATGCGTCGAACTGAGGCACCGAGGGGGATTGTGCTAATGCCGGCGATGACACAGCTGTGTGAGATGGGACTACAGGCGATTGAGGCACCGAGCGTTGTCCACGTCGTTCAGCTGTCGAGGTAGTGTGTATTGCAGGAGACATTGCATCTATGCGTTGGATGAGAGGTTAGTAACCAGCGTAGCTTCAAAAGGGGGATATGGGCCACATACTGGGTTGGAGTTGTTGCTGCTGTCGTAATTGTTGGTGCTGGATTTGAATCTGGTGACGTTGATGTTCTTGCACCACAAGACTCGAGTACTGGCTTATGACCTCTAGCCGAGCTTGGTTTATCTTCTCAGGAGTGTCGCCGCGGTCGGCCACAGCGGCTTCATTAGCCCGATCCTTTTCAAAGATATCGTTTATCGCATTTGCTACAGGGCCGTCTTTAATGCCGAGCCATCTGCGGCTCATGGTAAAGAACATGGCCTGTAGCCCTTGAGAAGGGCAGCGAAGTAAGTTGATCAGCTCGCAGGCAAGGAGCGGATGCATCCGGTTCCCGACGGAGTGAATGAGGCTATACCAATGTGATGAGAGCTGGACTAGAAACATGGCGATGTCCTTGGCCAGAGAGGACGGAGGAAATACTCTCAAGACTTCTGCCAGGGGAACAGGAAAGTTGGCAAACCATTCCAGATGAGAAACCGACATGGCCTGGTTATTTCTGAGGACGGTCTGCAACGTTTCAAAGGAACCATCAACATGACTAGGGTCGACTAGACCACTGAACATCTTGTGGACTGGAGCTTTGTCCAAGGACCAGGCACAAAGGATTTGATGAAGTGCGATGTAGAAGTGATCGGTATTTGCACATGCTTCAATCAAGATCCTGTAACGAGGTTTCTCGACATTGTCATTGAGAAGTCCCGCGCTATCGCACCCTTTCACGCGGCTAATGATGGTTTCTTTCCATTGCATAGACAGGGTCTGGTTTCTCAACTCGTTGGGTGTGGTCGGGCCTTGAACACGGGTGCGCTTCGCCCGATGTACATCAGAGGTAGGTCCATTGATCCTTGCCCTGGGATCCGAAGGCGCGACATTGTTGATTTGCTGGGTTGCTGGGAGGGATGCGGGTAGCACCGCGGCTTGATCGATCGAGGCAGATGGGATCTGCTCGCTGATTGGAAGGAATACCGACAATGTCACTTCTTGATTGACTGAGACAGGCAGGGTAGTGTCAACAGTCATGTTATGGCTCGGCGGTTCGGTTGTGGGTGGACAAGGAGGCGTAGAATTCGAGTTTTGGTCTTGGAGAGCCGGAGCAGTACTTCGAATGGGTACTGCGCCGTCTCGGCCCACGCCGTTAGGGAGAGGGTGCCTCGATGCTGTGCTCTCGGGGTAGGCGGTTGACACAGTGTTGGCGCAGTCGTGCTGGTTTGCAACATTCGGGCTCGGTGCGTCAGTCAGTGCTGGGGATGGGAGGACGGTTGAAGCTCTAGAGAGTGAGTTAGCGGGAACGACAAGTGTAAGAGCGCTAATATATTGCAGGCTAGACAAGCTAAAGCCGCCAAGCAACACTAGGTTATTTCCCCCCAGACCAAGCTGCGACAGATAGGAGAGAGGACTCTTCCTGTACCTAATTGTTTCAACAGAACCTGTCGGCTGATCGACAACGTGACCGATGAAGAGGCTCCCATGCTGTGGAGCAATCTCGTTGGGGGTTGGCAGGGGAGCGGTGGTGACGGGTTCGGTAGCGGGCACTTTTGGCGGGCGTCCTCGCTTTCGAGGTTTGACCTGGGAGGGTCTGGGTTCCGGCCTGGGAGCGAAGTCTGTAGATGGGCCGGTGGTCATCCAAGAACGAGTGCGACCGCCGAGGAGCAAGTTGAGGGTCTCATTTGACGTCGCGATCTGATGGGATTCGGGGGGAGGGGCGGCCCTTGGCTGGATTGACCTGGATGTTTGTGGCATTTCACAGGTTGGTGATATCTGGGGGGGTTCTGGAGAGGCGATCGCGTATTAGCGCGGGAGAAGGTCGTAGCAGAGGCGAGATCGTGAATACCATTTGGATGTTATCTGGGGATCATGCTCAACGTCGCCGCTTTCTAAAGTCCAGAGCCGACAGGTTAATCATGATATCGCCGGATGGTTGCGCGGAGAGCGAGGGGGTCAGCGGCGACGTGCTGGCGATTGCGAAGCCGAGGCGAGTAAATCAAGACAAACGTGTCGAGGATCAAGTTGTGTGTGAGCGAGGATTGGAAGAGGGAAGAAACCCGGCGCGAAGGAAGGTGGTTGAAGCGGCAAGCGGCAGGCGTCAGGCGGAGAAACCGTGGGAGACGAACGCGGCAAGTCCAGTCAAAAGGTGCAGGTGCAGTCGTCCATGCAACGCAGCGCAGCGCAGCGCAG
>JAANQP010000327.1:0-17434 GCA_011320165.1 Fusarium protoensiforme | reverse complement strand
CCCCCCCCCCCCAGTCTAGTGCCCATCCAGAGAGCACAAGCCGCCCGGGGAGGAACTGCCGGAGTGGGGATGTAGATGGGGATATTACCGGGCGCGGAGCTTATGGTGCCGGAAACGGTGCGGGAAGGCAACGCCTTGGCAAGAATGGATTGAGTTGAGCTGAACCATGGTATCGGCATTGATAGAATGGCGTATCCGTAACTGCTGCCAAGTTCCTTCCTTGTTCGATCCGTCAACGTCATCTTTTCGTGAGCTGAGTGCGATGGAGGAGTTGGCTCAACATCCTCCGGAGCACGTGACGTTTCAAGTTGATAGGCAACACCAGCCCAGCCATCCTCAGCCTTGTTCTCTTTTCACCATCTGATCTGTCAATTCTTGCTTGACACGAAAACAGAACTGCCATCACGAACATGAGTTGGTGTGGCACATGCGACTACCAGCCCGGGGCGCCATGCAGCCCGGTTGGTGAACGTGAACCATGGATACCTCGAACTTGTATTCGGCCCTGCTGCAGACTATGCCGTTTCTCCATCAAGTGTGGCCAAGACACTGTTGCCTGCACGTCTCTCGCCTTGATCATGGCACTCCTGCTAACCTTGTTTCCCCAGTTACCAAAGACGGCTGTCAGTCCCCAACCTTCCCGTTTCCAGTGGCCGCCGAGGACGTCAAGTTTCCCGAGCTCAAGGCCGCTTTCAAGAGCTGCTTTGGCGAGACCTGCGGGCACCACAACGAAAAGGGCGTTGCTTGCCACGCCGGATGTGCTTCCCTAGCTGAACGCCTCGGCCTGACGCCCGCCGAGTATCTCCCCGCCCTCGCGTACTCGTACGAGCCTCCCAAGTCGGATGAGAGGCGGCGCCGGCAGCTCGTGCGCTTCCGTTTGCAGCAGGCCCTCAAGCTGAACCTTGGGAGGCTTCCAACCGAGGTTTGGGACTTTGTGGCCAAGGATCTCGTTTGTGAGTTTGCCACCGCCGCCATCCCGGCTATCAAGCCAAAGACGGTCTTTACCATTGATCCTCTGGAGGCTGTGTGGGCAAACTATGCCGAGATTGATGGCGTCCAATACGTAAAGTCTGTCTCGAATCAACACAACTCGGGAGGTCGGCTGCTCTGGGATAAACCCAAATCCCCAACCGGGCATGTCCTCTACATCGCCGAGGACCACTTGGGCATCAATGAGATCACCAACAGCCCAGAAGTTACGCAGCCGGCCCAGAGCAGAGCAATTTCGACTTGGTGGCGTACCGTTCCAGTGAAAGGCTCATCGATTAACTTCAAGGCTGATGTGAGTTTACTTACTGCTGAGTCCGGACTTCGCTGACGTCTTTCCAGGGCGTCAAGCTCCGAAGCTTCTCGGCGACTGCTCTGCTCCCAGAGGTCAAGTGGCCCTACCCTATGACGCCAGATGAGATCAGAGGCATGTCTCTTTACTACACCATGCTCGATCGTGGTGCCAAACTGCTGCCCGTGGACATCAATGCACCAGATACGATTGGATACTCTGTCGGCTGGTGTTACGGTTGCTTCTATCTTCACGCACACAAGCGTGGAGAGAGGCTGGATTTCTACCATGAGCTGGACGCGAGGCAAGCAGAGACGGAGAGGGAATTGGCAGCAGAGGGCGAGGATGACAGAAACGAATCCCATGCCGCCAAGGTGGCTCGGATTGCAGCAGAGTCAGGTATCGAATGGAGATACCATCCCTTGAACGCAGGAGAAGCCGTCGAGCAGGTCTGGATTCGACAGCCTAAGAGGCTCCCAGAAGATGATGATGACCACGACAACAGCCCGTATGGTCCCCGATATCTATGGTCTGATGCTCCCCATGATATTGCCATAGGGGTAAGTCTTGTCTGTCTGTTTGGATGTGGCCTTTGAACTAATACCTTGCAAGCTCGTCACCAACCAGTCACGTATATTGGTATCAGGGGTGCATTGCGATCGCCCAAATGACAGGTTTCCGTGGCGATGCATCGCTAAATCGTCGACGGCGTCTCCAATGCGCATCTTTTTCAGCTTCTCACTCGATGGTATCAACTTGTTCGCCGCGCCAACTAGCAGCGTGAGCGACGTCGAGCCTATCCCCGACAATCTCTATGAAGAGGAGCCAGACAACTTTTACTTGTTTGGTTATGACTTCCATACTAGTGCCTCCCTTGTGGATGTCACACAAGTCGTCGCGTGCAAGGCCACCGATGAAGGGAACCCTCGAGTCAACGGCCTCCTCTTCCGGTACAGGGACGGCCGCGAAAGAACCGTTGGGAGATTCCGACTCGACTGCGCCCAGCCGCCCCTCCCCTTTGACGGATCGTCGACGCTATTTCTGGGGATTGGCCGGTGCGAATCGCCGGGGCCGGATGAGCACGTCGTCGACGTCAGGGTCTCGGCACCCAAGGATCGGGGAGGGTTGAAGTGGAAGAAGTTCTTGGCCAATGAGCCCATGCAGTGGTCGTGGAGACATTGTTGGAGCAAGGTTTCGGGTCCTTCTGAGGAGTATGAGTCTGCTTCTGACAATGAGGAAGACATCTGAGGGTGGATTATGGAGGAGGGCTACCTGTCGAGGCTAAATGTCTGAGGCCTTTTTTGGGGAGAGATATCCAGCTGTAGGCGTATTTCGAGATAGCATGCTGTTCATCGTTGCCACGGTCTACATATTGTACTCAATCCTAAGCATTTGCGATTACCCTACGGCCCTTTGATGTTGTCTCCAACGCACTTCAACCCTCTGGCGCCCTACCGGGAGTCCCCTCGACCGGCTGCCCGGAGCTGTTATCTATCGAGACCATCTCCTCTCCTCTCCCGCTCGCCCTTTTGCCGTACCATCCTAGTCTCTCGTATTCCTAGGGTTACCCTGGCGCTTGGGGATGTTGACGCGCGGCAATGGATACACAGCCGGCCCAAGAACGAGACCTACTTCTCCAAAAAAACATTCGATGCATCGCCATGATCTATATTCATGCAAGTAGTCGAATTGTAAAAAGGTCCAGGTTCATGCGGCCGAGGGAAGTGGGCATGTCATTGGTCCATGTTGTTGGTGTTGCCGCTGAACCACATTGTCGGGATCAGGCTGGCGCTTAATCTCGTGTAAGTCTGAGTATTTATTCCACGCTCAAGATCTTGACTTGGGCTTCTCAGAACATCAATCTTTTCTTTTGTATACTGTACTACTCTACTGTCTCAATCATCTTGTTTGATCCCCTTTATTTCTCTTATATCAATTCCCTTGTTTCAATCCCCTTCACAATGCCCACCGCTGACGACTACACTGTTGGCTGGATATGCGCCGTCGAGACCGAGTATGTCGCTGCGCGCATCTTTCTCGACGAGATACACGATGCTCCGGCATTTATTTCTCCAAACGACGACAACGCCTACACTCTTGGCAGAATCGGTCCCCACCTCGTTGTCATAGCCGTCTCGCCTGATGGGGAGTACGGCATCAACTCGGCCGCAGCTGTTGCACGAAACATGATGCACAGTTTTCCCAACATCAGAATAGGCTTGATGGTTGGGATCGGAGGCGGAGTGCCGAGCGAGAGGCATGATATCAGACTTGGCGATGTCGTCGTCAGCGCTCCTCGTAATGGTTACGGCGGAGTCTTCCAGTACGATTATTGGAAGGCTATTCAAGACCAGGACTTCCAGCCTGTCGGGATCCTCAACCAACCTCCGACACTGCTGAGGACGACGGTTAACCACCTGAAAGCCGTCTACCAGGCTGAGGGGCATGGGATTGACGATGCCATCTCGCAAGCTCTGGGACGGAAGCCGAGGATACAGAAGAAATACGGACGACCCGGCTTTGACAGTGATCAACTCTATGAGAGTGACTTCATCCATCCTGCGGAAAGCGACACCGACTGCACAGGGCATTGCGGCTTGGATGCCACGAGATTGGTACAGCGAGCCCCAAGAAGCGAGTATGAGGACAACCCGGTCATCCACTATGGTCTCATCACCTCGGGGAATCAGCTCATGAAGGACGCCGCGATTCGCGATCAACTAGCCAGAGACAAAGACGTCCTCTGCTTCGAGATGGAGGCGGCTGGCCTGATGAACCACTTCCCCTGCTTGGTCATCCGCGGCATCTGCGACTACTCGGACTCGCACAAGTCGAAAGAATGGCAGGGATACGCAGCTATGACAGCGGCGGCCTATACACGAGATCTTCTGTTGAACATTGCGCCCACGAGGGTTCAGGATGAAAAGAAGCTCCGCGATGTTGTGGATAACAGTTGGTAGCATGACCCTTAATAGATCTTTCACCATCTGACCATGAAAACTCTCTGCAGTCGCCATCGCCGTTGAAGATACCAAAGTGAACACCGAACGAACAATCCTTCACTTAGATCGTGACCGGGATAACGAGATACTCGATTGGCTCAGCCCCTTTGACTACGCCCCTGTTCAACATGACCACTTCAGCAAGAGCCTGGCCGGAACGTGCCAGTGGTTCTTGGACTCGGAAAACTTCCAGCAATGGCTCGACACGACTGAGAAGACTCTCTTCTGCACTGGCATCCCCGGAGCTGGCAAGACAATTCTGACCTCCATCGTTGTCAACCACTTGCAGGAACGCTTCCGAGATGAACCGACACTTGGCTTGGCCTATGTCTACTGCGACCATGACCGACAAGATGAGCAGACAACTGATCGCATGTTTGCGAGTATTTTGAAGCAGCTGGCCCAGCGATATTCTCTTCACTTTAGTCTTCCAGAAGCCGTGAGAGGGTTGTACGACCAACATCTACGAACCCAAGGCACTACCAAGTCCAAGGTACAGCCCTTACTGCCCGAGATCATGAAGTGCCTTCCTTTGGTCACCGAACTATTTTCCAGGGTGTACATAGTTGTCGATGCCTTGGATGAGTTCCAGGCATCGGGTGGCCGTCGATCCGTGTTCCTCAAAGAGCTGCTTGCGCTACAGGCAAGCACTGGAGCCAACATTTTAGCCACCTCTAGGAAGCTCCCCGACATACAAACCTACTTCAGGGAGAGAGTCACCTGCGAGATTGCTGCAGACGAGAGGGACATCCAGCGCTACGTCGAGGATCAGCTGCGACACATGCCAGACTTTGTGCAGAGCGATGCCGCGTTGCAACACATGATTCAAGAAGCCATCTCTAGAAACACTCGTGGAATGTTTGTACCAATGCCTTCTTTATTCTATAACATGAGATGCTAATCGCGATGCTAGGTTTTTCGTTGCTGCTGCTCACCTCAAGACTTTGGCTGAACAGCCTACTGTTGGAGATCTAGAGCTGGCGCTGCCAAAGTTGCCTCTGGACTTTTATGAAATCTACCGTCGATCGATTCAAAGAATCGACCAGAAGAATCAATGGTATGGGGCGGTGGCCGCGGATGCGCTCATTTACCTAGGTTATGCGGGAGAGCCTGTTGATGCCTTGACGGTACAGCGAACCGCGGCGAGCACGCGTAATATGTTCGGGGTACACGAAAAGTTCCTGCCGTCTGTTCATATGATAACCTCGGTCTGCGAAGGCCTGCTGTCTTACGACAGCTTCTCCAAGAAATTCAGCCTGGTTCATGACACTCTCCAGGCGTACCTAGATCACAAGGCCGCAGAGCGGCTCGAAGACGGCCCAAAGAATGCGGTAGGTATGCCCCTTTCCAGCGTCAACTTTATTGGCTCCAGATCTATCAAGGCCTCCGATGCTGTGGTTCACCCAGTCAGGCCAAACCGGCTCCTGGGCTCTGTCACTGGCGGTTGGGACGATGGGCGTGAAGTTGAGAAGGGGCACGAGAAATCGGCCTTTTGCTTCACAGGAGGAAGGGCCCGTACTAAAGTAGACGCTGGGAGTGGCCCTACGCTGGATAGAAACATGTCATGGCTGTTGCTTTCTCGTGGAACCTAGCTATTGACTGGCTGAGGGGAAAGGGGTCGTCCTTGGCCCTCTGGTGGCTCGCTCATGGGACGGTGGTTTAGGATCATCAATCGTTCTTATTATACAAGCTGTTTCTGTAGCCATGAAACCGATCTGTGCCTGCTACTATACAGTACTCATCAGTAGTAATACAAATGTTAGGTCAAGACACCCGTAACCTGGAGGCCTGCTGTCCCTCGACAAGGCCCTGGGCCATCATCTCGAACGCTCTGCTTGGGGTATCTGCTCGTCAAAAGCCCCTCGACTCCTTTATTACCTCATCCAGTTTTTGATAGAACAATTCTACAGGCAGAAAATCAAGAGAATCGGGTGCGTCATCCTCGACACCCCCTGGCGCCGACACCGTCTCCTCGTCCTCATCTGTATCGGGCGACGAATACATATCCGGGGTCTTTGGGTTCTCGAACATTAAAACTAGAGAATCCCTGGGCGGAAGGCTCTGACCCCCGGTTTCAGTGTCCCAATCTTTCTTTACGCCTCGTTCCTCTTGGGGCGACTGAGTGTGTTGATCCAGTTGTGAGGTGTTGTCTCCAGAGTCCGATGTCGTTGGTGTGTCAGGATATTCCAATATGTCTCTCTGAGTGGGCAGTAACTCGTCCAGTATTGAGCAAAGAGCGTGGCCAGACGCTTCTGCATCCTCTTCGCCTTGGGCGCCGTCTTGATCAGGCTGGAGTAGACTACTCTCCTCGCCTCCTCGCCTCTTCATCTCGCAAGCAGGGCAGAGGAAGAAGCATCGGGCGCACTTGACTTCGTTCCTGGCGAGATTGCGGTATCCCAGGAAGCCATCTATTGTATACCCACTCTTGAGACTGCGTGTGTATCTGGCACACGGCTTCAAATCAGGGTTGACACTGAGGCAGGCCCCCGAGCCACACCAGAGCTCAAATGAAGACCAGCCTGGCCTTCTCGCCGAGACGATGTCGGCCAAGGTTGATTCGCATCCTTTGCAGTAAAATCGGTCGAGAAAGCCTTTGGACCTGGCTAAAGAGGAGTGTAAGTTGGTTGCGTGGGCCTATAGTCTGAATGAAGAGACATACCTAGGTCTATCTGCGAAGCGTATAGCTGTTCTGATGGGAACTGAAGATGTGTTAGTCAAGGCCGTGTTTGCACTCTAGAGTTCATTACCTCTTGACAAAGCGACATGTCGATGGCGCCGCGGCAAGGTAACCCCCCTGCGCCATGGCAGAGATGCCATTCGCTGTGCTTTAGTTGTAGCTGGCTTAGTTGTTCCATCGAAGGTATATTATTTCGTATGCTGAGAGGTGTCTCGATGCTCGGACTGGGAGGGTAGACTAGAGCGGGGGAGCGAGAAGTGCCGACAGTTTCGGATTCGAATGGCTTCCTCATGACCCTGAGCATCCCCCACATGCTGGCCTTGGTTGATGGGGAAGGACTTTGTGGTGTTGAAGGAGGAGTCAAGGTTGGTGTTGGCGGTAGAGGTCGGTTTGGAGGCGGCGAGGGAAACTTGTTGAAGTCGACAGGTGGGGCCGGTTGCTTATCAGCATCGTTCCCGTCACCAAATGTGTAGTGTTGAGGGTTGGATAGATCGTTGCAGAAGATAGGCAGTGCGACAAACGACATTGTCGACATATTGCCCAAGCTAAGCCTCGAGAGCTTTGAGAGCAGCGACAGGGCGTGCATATTCAAGGCCGACGACCGATAGGAAAAGACTTCATCGTCGCCGGTTGGGGCCCGTCGGTAGGGCCTGGATGCTTCGAGAGTCTCTTCAAAGGCAAATCGGGAGCTCGGGGTGTCGCTCTGGGGACTGGGGATGGCGATGGATTCAGGCCTCTTGGGACGCGCTGGTCTGATGGTGGATGCATCGTCACTCTGGATGGTTTCTCTGCTGCTCCGAATGGTCGGGATAGAGTCGATGCTTCTACGCTTGAGGTGGGCGACGTTTGGAGCGATTCTCTTGCAAATCTCCGACAGGTCAGCGATGGCTTCACGGGCTTCAATTAGGGATTCGCTAGGTCATGTTAGCATTGTCAAGTTGATAATCAAGTTAAGATGTTACAGACTGTTGCATAATGGTAAGCATCAAGTTCAGCGACGCTTGAGCATCTCGCACACGCTGGGCTAGCTGGTTGATGCGCTTATCCTGCATGACCCATTCCAGCCGATCACTCAAATCCAGGCTCTGCAGCCGTGGGTCAGAGAGCGGCCTCAGCAGGTTGTCCAGCTGGTCCAGCGATGTGACACATCCGAGAAATGCATTCTGGGCGTCGTCGAGGGAGAAGTGGATGCTTCTGTGGGCGTCAAGTCTCTGCGAGTCGAGGAGCTGCTGGAAGCGGATCATGGTGAGACGCATCACCGAGACATCGCGGAGGGTCGAAACTGCGAGATCGGGCGCCTCCTTGACCCTTGAAGCCGTCGAGATGGCCTTGTCGAGGGCCTTGACGATCTCGGACGTCACAGAAATGCCGCCCGCGACGGCCCCAAAGATGGAGAGGGGGTCCATGATACGGATACTTGACAATGTGATGCATCCATCCCGTCGGGGAGGACATGATTCTTCTTTTCTACATTTTCTAATCGAGCTGAGAGTCGTGGTTCGCCCAAGTTCGCCTTGCCTTTTCTCAGCTCAAGACCAACCGTCAACTGTCGATCTCCCCACAGACAAGGATGGCACAGATGTTTATCCCGTGGCTGACGTTTCTAAGCCCCTATCTACAGCAAAGAAAAAGCAAATAACCCCAGAAACACGGCCTGAAACGTGTGTGCAAGGCATTCTCTTCTATTCACTTGGCCAGTTGGGTGGCTAAGTGGCAGCAATAGGGGAAGTCTCATCTTAATTGCGGAGCATGTATGGCGGTAAAGCATCCGTGTATAAATCGGAAATGAAGCCATCCAAACAACGTTCATCGCATCGTGCTGACACGTTCCTAGTTTGATGCTTGATATGAAACCCATCTATCCTGGAATGCGCCTTTGCGGGGACCATCGTAAATTATTGACAATAATAGGAGTCCAAGGGCTAAATTCTAGACAATGTGGGTCTCACTCAAGGGGAGTTTCTAGCCGTAGACGCTTCTAAGGTCCAAAAAGGGGCCCGAGGGTAATGGGAGATAAAAGGCAACAGTCACGTGACACCCCTCATATCCAACTTTCCAAGCTACCCACCTCTTCCTCACCTACCAGTTAGTCCAGGGCCGCGCTGAATTCAAGTTCAATCTATATTTTTTGCTCATTGAATAACGACGCTATTTTGGAGTTGATGATTTGGCTAGGTGATCTATGACGTGACTACCCTCTTCGGCCCCACTTCTTTCCTTCGACGAAAAACGCCAATAACACAACATTATAGAGGCTTCTCTGAATTTCTCAATTGGCTTGAAATAATACAATCAATCCGAGGCATTACAATTAAATTGTAGAATTGAAATATATCTAGGCTTGAATTAAGTTGCGATCGGATTGAGCGCAGCCCTGATCCTCCTGCTAGTTGCCCCACCTTGAATTGTTTACTTCCCTTTTGGCAGACAAAACGTAGCTTTCCAGCTTAGCGAACGTCTGATGTAATCGAAAGAAAAAAAAAGAGTCTTTCCTATTGCTAGGTCAAGATAGCTTCACAAGGGACTCAAGGCACTACCGGCCCGTCTAAGAAGAGATCCAGAGGCAATATAAATTGCGCGGGCAAGAGGATCTAGAGGGAGCTGAAGGCAGCAAAAATCGGCCATTATACTATTTCGCCGGCGAGTTTTTGCGCGAGATCTCTCACGCCTCTCAGAGTCGGGGGTTTGTCCCTTGCCACCCTGACCTTCACATCGGCAATATATTTGTGGATGAAAACTTCAACGTGACATCCATCATCGATTGGGGTTCCGCGTACGCAGGCCCTCTATCCGAGCTACTCGCCACTCCGGGCCTCAGCGGCTCAACCCCACCACTGGGAGAATCGTTTGTTGCTGCCTTCAGGGCAGGCTTCGGCCAGGGAGGGAAAACGATCGAACCGGAGCTGTGGGTGAAAGGTGAGATGATGTAGTATTTCTCTCGGCTAGTGCGACTACTCTCTACCCAGGATTACACGCTTTTTAAAACATTGTTCGAGCTCGCGCACGAGGATGGATCTGGTGATATTCCCCGGACGTTTCGTGAGAGGAGTATGCAGGAGCATGGGAGAGAATTGCTGGCTAAGCTACGGGTGAATGCCGAGGGGGGAGGCGGTCCTCGAGAAAGCTGATACTAATGTTAGAAATGAATCTGAATTTTGTGGCGGATAAGAGGTTATGGCGATGGCTTGGGGACCATCTTGAGCAGACGGAATTCGACAAGGAAAGAAGAAGAATGTAGGCAAACGGAAAACCTGAATGTTTTGAGGGTTGAGATGGTCGACTGAAGCACGGGACGAGTACCTGCTTTTATATCTGTGAAAACCCAAGCCATCACAACGACGACCTGACGATTGAAGAGTCCAGCTTGCTCACAAGTCACTTCAAGTTTCTATTCTCGTACGGCCTAGAACCAACAACATCCGGAGAGCATCTAACGTCTCATGCCCTCGGAACTACAAACTGGGAAAACTCTCGAGCAACACCTTGAGGCGATCACGACGCCCGGGGCCGGCGGCTCTCCACCGGAGGAAGCAGAAACAGGAAGGGATGGGACTCCTACGCGCGCGCCTACTCTGATTCTCCATTCCGTCAGTGTGAGTAGCCAGAAGACTTTTCATCATTCACACGAAATCATGTCAAGCCAAGCGGCGATTCCCTAGTTCGGCGTGCAAGCTCATAGTGGCCTAGAGTGGTGGCCCCCCTTGGGAAGTTTCAACAACCGCCGCTCCAACTTGGTGAGGGTTGCATGTGGGGGATCCTTGCATTTTCCAGTTCGTGAGTCATTAAGAATTAGCAGCAGGACCAACAGAGGACCGTTGTGGTCAGTCGAACTTCCTGGGGGTTGATGTTGGCCCACCTGACGCTGCGCCGCCCATCACGCAAGCACTTCTCTGTCGACACCACCAGAAATCGCCTGGCCACAACCTCAAGACGGCAAAGAAGAAGAAGAAAGGGTCTGAGCGGACGAGGGGTTGCTACCGTTGTGAAACTCGGCACATCTTCCTAGGATCCGAGGTATTCTGTGAATCCCGGTCTCCATTTTCGAGAGGATCTACCAGCGACAACTTCATAATAACCTCGCCGGGAGCTAAGGGCCCAGATCCCACACAGCCTATATTTTTTAAACTTCCATCGTGCATTAGCCCGGCCGGGCAGAAGATAATGGGCTTTCTATATATAGCGTATTAATTGCAGGGGGGGAACAGGGTTATCACGCGGATGTTGGTGGATGAAAAGTGGTTGGTGATCACGTACAGAGCTGGATGGCTGTTTGTAAAGTAAAGAACAAAGGAACTTGGTATTCTATGGGTATCATGTCTTTAAAAGACGTGTGTGGTACTTGAATTGTACCCGATGCAACTTGAATAAAACGCTGCTATGCCGTCCCGTCCATCATGGCAAGCTATTATCTGAGACCTGCTTCCAACCAACGTAACGCCATGTATGGAATAATGCCAAATTTGAGAACCCCCACGAGATTCCTCCACAATCTGCTCCTGTGTTCTCCTCATCAAAAAGCCTAGAGATTCCCATGTAAAATGTTTCGAGAATGTTAATGCCCCCGATGAGGCACAGCTCCAAGGAGGGTACTACTGCCCCTTAGTGGGACAAGTAGTCACCACCACCACCAAGGGATTCAAGGTCCATGGGTGTCACTGGTCCTGGGCTACCAAGAGGAGCCAGTCTGGGTGATCGGGGCTTCAGCGGAGTCGGTGCGATGAAGCGTGACTCTCGAAGAGGAAGAGAGCTCAGCGAGACACCAGCGTCAAGTTTGTGGTCGGACTTGGCCGAGCTGCTAATGAGCTCGTTGGCAGCCATGCTGGCTTGAGCAATCATATCTCTCTGGTATTGCTGCAACTTGCGACGGAGTTCTGTCTCATGCATCGACTGGTTGGTCGAGCGGGGAGTTGCATGAGAATCAGGCCCGATATCAGACGAAAGGGTGCCTGTCAAAGCAGGACGTAGATTCGTCTGACTTCCGTTCCTATTCTCATAGTTGGAAGGATAGTACTTCCCCATAGGCAGGGGGTTATCATGGAAGCCGGGAGCCAGATAGGAGGCAACAGGCGTGTTCGATTGAATCATGGAGGCGTTCTGGGCGGGGTGGGAGGTTGGACGGTCGGCGTAGACTGGCCCCGACTCTGAGATAAGGCGGCTCATTCTGGTGTCTGGGTGATGCTGAAATGGGTGTGGGCGATGGATGCGGCTGCTGGGGTCTTCGTGAAGGGGGAAATAACCTCTGCATTCATCCAGTCAATGAGTTGTTTCGGCCAACAGGCTACCTTGACTTACCCAGGGAGATCACCTCGTGCTGATAGAGGCTCAGGCGGAGTGCGCGCAGGAGCAGTACTGAAGCGCTTGAGTTGGGGCAGCTCAATGGCTATGGGTCGAGCACGGCTGCGACTGCGTGGAGTGGAAGATCCAGAAGGTGTGCCAGGGATCGATCGATCATTATCATCTGATGGAAGGATGGATGTGAGTTTAAGAACTTGGACAAGACAAGACGAATTGATGATGAAAGGCCGAGAGGGGCTAGTGACGGAGAGGATGAAAAACAGGAAAATGAGGCATATGATGGGATATAAGAGGCTTTATTAGGGCAGAGCCAGAACCAACATCCATGACAGGGCGAGCGTCACTTAAACGGCCGGGCCCGGGAAGATGGGGCCGCTACCCCGCGATGACTGGAGTCTTGGGTGTGGGGGAGAGGCACGAGTAGCGCGATGCACGACAATATGCCCGGACATGGTTGACCGGGAGGCCCGGCCCGAAAGAGGTTGGGAAATGTGTTGCGAGAGGGGGTAAAAAGGTGAAGGCTGAGGATGATAGGAGTGGTAGGACGTGAGAGAAAACAGCTGCCAGAATGAGCGAGCAATGGGCATTTGAACGAGACATGGCGAATCGAAATGGGAATGGGAGTCTCAACAATGGGGGTGCGGGAGGCTCCCGAGACCTCTCACCCGGCCCCGCGCTGTGCGCCAGTCATTTCCAAATGGCACCATTGGTTGCTCTGAGACCGGAGGTTGCGCTGACGGGCATGTGGATGCATCGCAGCGTGGGACTCGGCGTGGCGGCGGCTCTCAATTGCTGGAGCTCCTCAATCAACCCCATCCTCGCACAGGTCGCATTTGAGTAATGGTGTACAGTGTGCAGTTGGTGCCATGTGTCAGGGGTTTCTTGGTTCCTCCGAGGGTGTTTTTGTGGCGTTGGACCGGGTTGAAGAGTTGGCGCCATGTCTCTGGTTTCGGAGGTTTTTGTGACGACGCCGGGGCCGGCGACTGTCCGTCTTCGGGTTTGTCACTCGAGCATGGTTCCCGATCATCATGTTGATGGGAGGGATACTTGGGCACTCGCTTGAGAGCAGGTGATGGGAGATCAATGGGGGAGAGGTGGGGTACATGGGCAATCATGGGACGGGCAGAACATCCAAACATGGCTATCCGCTGTCTTTCATTCCAGAAGTGTGGAGGGCTCACCTTGAAAACGGGCATTGTAGGCACGGATATCGTCTCCGTCGATGTATCCCTCTCGGCCGAGGGCAGATCTCGAGTGCGGGAACGTCGGAGTGTTGCGTCCGGACAGTACCAGGTCACCGAGGTCGTCAGATCGCGGGCTGTTGGGAGCGGGAGTGGGAGAGGAGGTGATGGAAAGGTCCGAGTTGGTGGACATGGTACGCCCAGGCATCGAGGGTCGCAGCCTGGGCGACAGATAAGGGGACTTGATGGAACGGGCGAGGCTGGCCATGGTGTCGTCGTCGCTTGTCGATGTCTGAGGCTTGTATCTCTGATGAGGTGCTGCCTGGCTGATGAACCAGCCCGAGTCGTGGATCAAGCGCCAGCGTCGTTGCATGAATGAAGGAAGAGGGTCTTTTTCGAGACGAAGAGGAGGCCGAGTAGACAGGAATGAAGCTGAGGAGGAGGGTAGGGCGGCACTCGGAGGCTGATGATGTGCAGTGAGGGGCAGCTCCCGTCGCAGATGGATGGCGAAGCGCAGCGACTTTGTATCAAGGAGAGGCCGCGGAGTCGCGTGCGATAAGTCAGATGGCGACTGGAATTGCCAAGAAGAGCTGGGTAAGCAGACGAACAGAGGTAAACGCCCGAAGAACAAATTGATGAGAGAGGGAACAGAGGTGCTAAGAAGAGAAAGATTCAAGGGATCCAAAACGGTTTTGTTAACCCCGGCGTCAAGCAAGTTAGGACTCTCTGTCAGGACTGATCTTCCCGTTCCATCCCATCCTCCAATAAGTGGGAATCCTGGACAGCCTCCGCTAATGATATCGGGGGGACCAGGACGAAGCACGAAGGTACCCGACGGGACGGGGTGAGATTGTCAAGGGCAGGGGAGCGGGCGAGGTGGACCCCCTGCGGCGGGTTTCTTTGACCTTTTGGATGCCAGGGGCCCGCTTTTAGGTATCTCGTCAGGCTCGCAACATGATGGAGGGGGGTTTGGCATGTAGCATTGTTATGCTCGTGGGGGGTCTATCCTGGCGAATAATAAAAGATCTGTACCTTGCCTCGTGCGTCGTATCTGTACAGTTGGCGAGCAGATACCTGTGGGACGACCCTGCAGACTCCTGCGACCAACAGCGAACAAAAGACGGGCGATTGTTGAGAGTCGGCGAGATACAGGAAGATTATCGTGTCGAGGCTCAGAGAGACATGGATTGTAGATAAAAAATAGACAAAATGAAGGCTTAGCAGAGGAATACGAGTCAACCAACTGACTCTACTGCTTGCTAGTGCTATGTCGTGAAAGCACCCGACCCTACAAGAGAATCCTCCACCCGTGGTGTCAGACCCTCAATGACGATGTCGGCGGTTAATTGTCCGGCTCCGCGGTCGCCTCTATGCCTTGATGCTATCGTCATGTGGAGCGACGAGACAAGGCCTTGACACAAAAAGCCATCCAAGGCTAAGAAAAATTGAGAGAGAAAAATATGCTAAATGGAAAAAAAGTGGCAGGCCCCCCTCTGTGGATGCAAGCAAGCCTCGTTCTCGTTTTGCTGAGGAATTCTCATTCTAAGAAATTCGTAATCTTGGCTTTTCGTATCGCCTCTTTTTTTTCTTTTTCTTTTTTTTTTAGACCACAACTTCCACCAGAGAGTAACTTCCAACAAACTCAACACGGGCGGTCAAGGTCTCGACTCTTCTCATTAGCACCACGTGCATTCTCCCCTGGTTCCAACTTATGCTTCCAAAGGTGATGATCAGCATGAGAAACTCTGGCCAACACGCCTCTGTCCCTCTCTCCACTGGAATGAACAGAGCGAGTTATTCCTTGGCCCTGGCACCGAAAACAAACGGGCTTTAACAGCAAATCCACTCTTTGATCTGTTCGCCCGGTATCTGATCGACGTCATGGCGTCGACGAGGACACCAAGACCCACATGGCGTCCTCGCAAGCACCGCTCCATTTGTTGCCAATGGAGAATCGTCGTCCTCTCAGGCCCTCATCGGGCACAAGATGGGAACTGGTGGAACATGGCCGGACCGGTAGCCTGTAGGGCCAGCCAGTCAAGGACCCGGACCCTTGAAAGGACCCCTTCTCCCTTGCTTCAAATCCGTCATCGTCACCTTTACCACTAGGAGTCTTGGTTTTGGGGGCAGACTTGTCCGTGATCGACATTGCCCCCTCTGACTCTCTCCCCTTCGGATGTCACACACTGCGCCTCGGTGGTGCGATATCGACGTCGGTCTGCATTTCCCTCTCTTTGTCTCACATTTTACGCGCGCGGGGCAGATCACAGTATCACGGTTCTTTACCTTGAACGGCGCTTGTGTGACCTTTTGCTCTGTGGTGGATAGCAAGCGGCCGTGATGATTGCACAAACAAACGAGTAACACTCAACCGCAAACCATGACTAGTTGCACAGGTTTCATCACAACGGGTCGGTCAGCTCCAGAGATCATCTTGGCAAACTGTTGGTTAACCTCAGGCTGCCGCGGGAGGTTGCCGTAGTCAACTGCAACATGCTCAATTCGGTAGATAACTGTGCGATCAAGTTGGATACGAGTAAACCGGGAACATAAACAAGTCTCGCTCGTTGTACAGAGAAATGAAACGGGGCGAACGAGGGAAATGATTCCAGGGCCAGTGGTTGAACCGCCCAAGAAAGAGCCCGGCCGGCAAGCTTCCCAAGTGGCCGCCATGAGTTGTCCTGCTCATCACGTCACAATCTGCCATTATATCGATGTCGGTTCCATCATCCCTTCTCTTGAAAGCCAATTCGCTGAGCACATCATGCTCAAACGTGAGCACGACCAGTAAAGCGCGATCGCGTGTCGCGGTGCTTCCACCAATATCCAAGGGCGGCCAGAGTCGCAATGAACCACAGTAGGGCGCTGGTCAAGTCAACCCACACAGCGTTCTTCATGCGCTGGACATTGCTATCACCCTCGGCATCCTCACTGATGTACATCTACACGCGTGTCACACTCGAGTCAGCCGATGATCCATCAAATGCCGCCGTTGATCGTCGGCACTAAGCACATGAGATAGGCATACCTTTCCAAAGACACCAAAGAGGGCGATCCAGAGGACGAAGAGGATAAAGTCCCATATCGCAACGACGACTCCCGCGAGGCGTAGGATGAAGGGGACAAAGTAGACAACACATGTGACCGCTGAGATACTACCGACGACCACAGCGTAGACCTACTCCAGTCAGCGATTTGCGCCTGAGCGTACAGCCTGCACCCGAGGTTCACTCACCCATTTCGAGTCTGCATATTTGTCTTGTTGGTTGGCGCGATGGAGGTCAGTGCCGTATAGACCACATGTGGTCAGGGCGAGCGCGAAGCAGCATAGATGAAGGGCCGAAAACAGCACATAGCTCACGGCCAAGTCCTTGATGCCCATGGTTGCGATGCAGCTTGCCTTGGTTGTGTTATCCTGAGTGGGGTTTGCGTGTACCACAGAGGAAGAGATGGTTGTCAAGAGGAGGAGGCTATCTTCGGGTCGCAGCGGGGCAGCGATTCATGGAAGGTGGGTTGTAGGAGCGTCAAACTGGCGGTGATGGTGTCGGGTCAGTCAGGTCAGGTCAGGTCAGTCCTGGGGAAGCTTGTCAAGGCGCGCCACTGTGAGCTTCAAGATGGCGACTGAACAAAAGATGCGCAGGAGCAACTCGTACCTTGTCAATCTCGAGTGTCAATTAATACGTAGGTAGGGAGAGTCTATGGAGTCATTCTGGGCTAGGTAGGGCAGGCCATCTAAATCAACTGACGGTCCTTGGAAATTGTTGTGAATCAACAGCTGAGAACGATGACGTAGGGGTGGGGCAACCTTGTTTTAGCTGGACGAATGACCCCTTCCCCCAAGCAAGCTTGATTTTGGCCGGATTATTTAATTTTTATATTAAAAAATATTAAGATTATATTAAAAATCATTTTCTTCTTATTAGGTTAGCTTAATATGCCCCTTAGGCATATAATAAGGGTAAATTACTTAAAAACTTTTTTAATACTATTAGTATAATAT